>CM076570.1:269993507-270202317 GCA_034641835.2 Pinus albicaulis | reverse complement strand
TTCCTCTGTCCATTCAAATTTCTTACCTTTCCTTTGCAACGATTTAATAGGATAATCAATCTATGAGAAGTTCATGATAAACCTCTTGCTATAACCTGTTAACCCCATAGATTACCTTACCTCATCCACAATCCTAGGAGTTTCCCATTCCATGATAGCTTTTATCCTTTCTGGGTCCATTGTTATGCCTTCCTTGGAGACCATATTCCCCAAGTAATGTACCTTTGTCTAAAAGAAACTGAATTTTCTAAGCTTGGCATAAAATTAATTCTCTCTTAGCAATCTCAATATTTTTGCTAAGTGTTTAGTATGCTCTTCCTCATTCTTATAATATATCAATATATCATCAATTAATACAATAAAAAACTTGTAAAGATAAGAATGAAATACATTATTCATCAAGCACATAAAAGTAGTTGGAGAATTAGTCAAACCGAAATGAAGTACAACAAACCCATAATGCCCATACCTAGTCTAGAAATTTGTCTTGTAAATGTCATCTTTCTTAATGCGTATCTAATGGTATCCTGATCTCAAATTAATATTCGAGAACAATTTTACTCCCTTCAACTAATCAAACAAGTCATCAATCCTTGGCAACGAATATCTATTCTTGATTTTCACCTTGTTCAACTGCTTGTAATCAATGCATAGCTTGAGAGTACCATCCTTCTTCTTCACAAACAATATTGGTGCACCCCACGGTGACACACTTGGCCTAATTTACCCCTTTTCAAGCATTTCCTTCAACTACAATTTCAATTCCACTAACTCTGGAGTGCTCATCATGTATGGTGATTTTGATGTTGGTGTTTCCCCTAGTACCAACTTAATAGAAAATTCCACTTCCCTATGAGGCAGAAACTCTAAAATAATTGTGGAAAACACATTCAAAAACTATTGTAGAACCGATTACTTGTTAAATAAATTTGCATCCTCGACATCCTTACCTTTATCACTGGAGATATGCACTGCAAATAACACACACCATTTCCTATGACTACGCTTTGCCTGCATAGATGTAACCATTCTAACTAATTTTTTTTTCTTCTTACCCTGTAATATTATTTTTTCCCCATTTTTGTCTAATCACTCAATGGCCTTGTCATAAAAATCCACCTTGGTCCTGTGAATTTAGAACCAATCCATACCCAATAGAAAATTGTATGATCCCAACAGAAATACATTCAAATGCGTTGGCGTAGGCATACCATTTAGTTCAAATGCATAAGTCTTACCCAGTTATGAACTCTTTTCTTAGTACATGTATCTAACTGCACTAACCAACACTCTACATGAACTTCTTTATTCAAACCACACTTATCCACCAGGTCAGGATTAATATAAATACAATTAGATCCAAGGTCAATCAAAATAGAAACATATTGATCACAAAGCTTACTATCCATCTCAATAATAGATTCTTTATGATCATCATGCCCATTATCCAACACTGCATAAATCCTAGGAATACTCTTTCCAACATCCCCCATTTTTTGTGCCTCCTAAGCATTATAGATATGTGGTCTACCACCATGATGCTGTGGAAAATCTCACCTGCGATGATCCTTTCCAAGGGTCCAACATTGTGAAGGCTTCCAACATGTACCCTTGTTCTACTCCTCAGACTGAAATTCTTATCCTTTTTCAGATGCATTGAATTTCTTAGGCAGTGTTGCATTCTCTTTGTTACTTGTGTCAAGAGGTCTTGCTCGCTTCTTGTCCCATTTTCCTTTATTCTTTGCATTATCTCTCCAATCATACTTAGTCTCTGATTTGCGCTTTGATTCCTCACAATACTGATTTAGCTTCCTGATGGCTTCCTCCAATGATCTAAGCTCATCAAACTCAATCTTGTCTTTGAATGCTACCGGAAACCTGCTGATGAATCTTTGAATCTTCGCTATCTCCCCCATCAGATAAAGCACATACCTCAATAACTCAAAGAATCTACTAATATACTCCTCATCGGTCATAGATCCCAATTTTAGCTCATAGAATTATTTTGTGTTATCTTCGTAGTATCTCTCAGATAGGTATTTCTTATTGAAAAGTCTCTCAAACTCACTGCAAGTCAACTCCTCTTCATGAATACCTCTAACATTCTTTACATATTCCCCCCAAATGTTAATTTTACCTTTAAGGCTGAACGTAGCTATTATGGATTTCATGTTTCCTGAGTAAACATGCAATCTGAAGAAATTATTCATTCCAAGCAACCATGCTTTTTCATCCTATGAATTTTTCATTTATCCATCGAATGTAGGTGGATTTTCTTTCTTGAAATCAACCAAAAAATATCCCCTGTCATTCCTCCTATAAGGATGATAGCAATGATGACCGGGATACCTATTCAAACTAGAACTAGATTAAATCCCATGTCCACTACCTCGTCTGTTAGGTGTATCCAATAATTTTCCATCCCAAATAGCATCATCTCATGCAACATGTGCTCACCACGTGACCTCCTAACCTATGCTCCATTAGTCCTATCCTCTTGCCCATGACTGATTCTAAGAAATACTTGTCTCTGCAAGTCTGACAAGCTCTAAACGATAACTGCATTAACTTATGTTTTCTTCATTTTTTCCCTAGCAATTCTCTCTTGTGATTGGATGATTCGTTCATTATCTTCTTTGCAAATTATTACATTTTCCTTAAAACTTCTCAAAGTGTTTGTTATATGAGGGGAGTATTGATCACCATGTTTCTCATCTGATCTATAGGGATAATCTTGTGAACTATAATCCACCATGTTTCTATTCATATTTGATCTTCTCTTCCTGCAAATCATATCATGTCAGCCAAACCAAAACATAAACAAACCAACACACATCAATATAGTTCAGGGGAGGATATCGCATCTGCAAAACCAACCATATTAGCGCAATACATATACAATCATAATCATAACATTATATAGACATCATCTCAATCATCATCTAGTACCATGCATGATGTCATGACTACGACACCAACTAGATACAATGCATGCATAACAGCATGTGTACGACACACATGCATACACAATACATACAAACACTGAAATCCATTCATGATGAACACATCCTGAGAACAGGACCATCAACTTATGCATGACATCACAATGGCGGCCATGACCACCACCATGCATTCACAACAAGCACATATACAACGAGAATAATGAACATATATGCAACTGACATGTACACATGACAACACATTCATCTAAGGAGAATGGAAACCAAACACCACCCAAGGAGAATGGAACCATGCTCTTATAACACCCTATAACACCCTCCTCCCACATTTACCCAAGATAACTGGGCCACCGGCATAAACATGTGATGAAGAGTTACTATGTTTTGATTCAACTCCACAAGTATAGCTAAGGAATTGGAATCGACAAGACAATACCAATATCACCTTCCTAAGATGTTATAAACCCTTCAAGAACCAACCAACCCTTCCAGGTGACCAACCCCTAAGAAAACTTGTTGTTTTACTGAACTAGAGCCCCATTCACACTAAAGACAAGCCCTCCATGCAATTGAAACCCTCCAGTCACATACACAACAAGGCATCCATGCGACTACAACCTTTTTCAAGCAATTTTGTGCCAACGACCTCGGATTCTGAGCCACGTTTTTAGGTCCATGACTCAGGCCACTACCCAGAAATTCATGAAACTTCTAGGACTAATAAATAACATGATCACAATGATTTTAATGCAAAACTTGAACAAGGACCTGATCCGACAAGGACTAGCCATGATAGGAATTTCGTCAAACACATCATGAACATGTAATCTACAGGGCATATAAACACATTTGAAAATAGAGAATTCATACTTATCTGAGAATTGTTAAGAAGGACTAATTCCTCCTCATAATAGCTGCAATTTCATCTATTAGATCATACATCCATCAAATTTTCATCTACTGATCAAAACATAATGTGAGCCATAAATCAAGTTTGTCATAAACCATGTTTATAACCAGCAAAATAAAAATGATATAACAACCATTAATATCACATAATAACAGGTACATTTATCCATCAAACACAAGAGGAAAATAACTCTTTTTGACATATGCAAATTGCAACCAGGTATGTTACTTCCATGTACCACCTGACTATAGATTGGGATGAACCAAAAATCTCTTTCAGCCAATCACACCAATGTCATATTCCAAGCATGAATGTGGGATCTCATGGAATAACCAAAAATAACCAAACCAAAGCTTATAGAGGCCAAACCACCTCAACCCTCAACTAGTGGTTCCACCTCATAGTCTAACATCCCTAATCGTCACCAGATCGGTCTTTAACCAAGATTTACAGGGCTCTAGAGAGTTTGTTCCAAACAGGGCTTCCAGGACTAGTAACTCAACCCACAGCTGTTGTCGGGATTCCATATCATTTTTCTAACCAAGGCTTCTAGGACTAGTAACTCAAACCACCAAGGGATTCCATAGCGTTTTTCCAACCAAGGCTTCCAGGACTAGTAACGCAACCCAAGTTGTTACAGGGATTCTAGAGTGTTTGTCCACCCGAGACTTGTAGGAACTAGTAACTCAACCCACAACCATAAGGAACATGAGCGCCAACCAGAAAAATAAGGTAAACCCACAACACCATGGTTATCCACGAAATAGCAAGGCTAGGTAAAACCACTGTTAATCTAGAAAATCCTCCATGCCAAAGACAAATCATAACCAAGAAACCATATGCATGTGTATTTTCATGCCAAAACCAACAGGGAAATCATACATGCAACTCGGTACCTACAAAGTAAAATTTTGTAGTTGTTGATCTTGATGTCCTCTTGCGCTTTCTTGCTTTTCCTTTGCCTTCTTGTACCAAATCCCAAGTATGCCACACTCCTCCAAGAGTGCTCCAAGAAAACTCTAAGTGTCCAAGAGTATGAGAGAGAGAATAGAGAGGTTCAAGCTAAAAAAAAAAACTCCATGAACTGATCCTCATAAGCCTTTTTATGAAAGAGGCCTCTATTTTCTTCACTTTCTATTATTTTCCTTCATTTTCCTCCTCACATACAACCTGTGATATTTCACCTTCATTTTCTCCTATTTTCAATTATTTTCATAAATAAATGCCAATTAATGCCACTTTGCATTTCCAAACCCTGTGCCATTTCCTTTTCCAATTTCCATAACCATTTACTAATCACAAGTGATCTTGTTACTATGTTTTTTCCCAACATTCATCTTGGAATATGTGTCCCATGACCATGGTTATTATTTTGAATTTATTAACTTTATTACATGAATTTTTAACCTGGGGTTGTTATATATATATATATATATATATATATATATATATATATATATATATATATATAACAATTTAAAAAATAATTATATATAGAGATTTCTATGAATATATGTTTTCTACTTCCAGAATAATTAGGGGAATTTATTAACGTTTTAATATGTAGAATGTAAATTATAAATAGAACATTTAAATGTAAAATATATATATATATATATATATATATATATATATATATATATATATATATATATATATATATATAGAAGTTTAATATGGAATTTTTTTTACAAGAATAAGAAATATTTGCATTAAGTTTGCCCCTGGACATAACAAAGTGAAATGAGAAAAATTACAATGAGCTCTCAGATGTTGGTTCTTCAAAGAGATACATGAGAGAACATTCAAAATTGACATTTGTGAACCTTCTACTGGTGTATATTCTACTGATCAGACTGCAGCAATCTTTTTTACAATATTGGCCATAAAAATATTATTTTGCAAAAGGAGGGCATTACTCTAGTGGAGGATCAAGAGACATGTTATATGATTAGGTTCAATAGGCACTGCCAACTGAGCTATGATGAAAATTAGTGTTCCAATACATTTGAGTCTCTTCCAGTCGGCTTTTGATGCTTCCAACTTCATCTTCCAACATGCTTACTTGGACTTTCAAATTTTTCAATTCCTCTGTCAAGAAAAGGATGGTATTAGAATATTGTTAAAATATGTAACTAAGGTACAGAATCTGAGAATCAGTGTCAATTGGAGGGTGTGTTCATCTAGGATATGTATTTTCTCCTCCATATGGGATTGGGGGAGGTTATCTTTTTCCATAGGAGGCAACTGGAGATGTACACCACAAACTTGCAAAGGGACTAAAAGCTAATTCAATGGATGAGTATAAGAGTCCATAACAGCGGGTGAGGTAGGAGGAGGGCTATGGAAATTAGGGAACAAGGAGCACAATTGATAGAGGAGTAGGAGTGACCTCCCCCAACCGAGGGACCAGAGCTGATACAAACCAATAATTTTGTGAAATAAAATGTCTAAACTATAAAATAAGTATCTTACGAGATTCGCAAGAGCCAGAATTGCTAGAAGAATTGCTTGAGGCCTCTCCCTTACAGCGAAACCATGGCTTCAAGGGTGGAAAGTTGAAAAAGCACAAATTAATGAAAGGTCTCTAAAATATGGAAGGAATTCAACTACATAGCACATAGGGAACAAATAATCATAAGATATTGTGAGATGGCCAACCCACATCAAGCTCTCCACCGAAATGATTCTAGGAAATTCAGCAGTCCGCTTCAAAAGATATGCCCCCCTTTCAATATAATACAACGTCATGATTCCAAGGAGAGCCTCTACAATGCCCCTAGTCCAAAGACTCCAACTGCTCTCTTGAGTGATACTATATTTCCTTCTCTCCTAAATCTTGAAGAAAATAATCCAAGGGTTATGTGAGTTCTTCCATGCTTCAAATTCAACATTAGAGCATCGAGTTTCCAGGATGAGCTTGGGGAATAATGAACAGAAAAGGAAAGAGGAAGAGATCCTAAGGGATCAAGTAGTGAGTGTGTCCCATTGTTTCATGTTTTCTCTATTGTGTTCCACACAAAAACTAAGAGACTTTAAGGTTGTTTCTCTGGAATGAATGGAGATATTTTTAAAAATGAGGTTATTTCTGGACAACCAAGTCTACCAACATATATGCTTTGGAAGTGAGGAGAATATCCATTTGAATAGAGGTTTCCCAAAGAAATATGCCATATATTGTTTGTGCCAACTGCACATTAATATAGAGGGATCAGTTGGATTCCTCAATTGTACAGACAAAGGGCCCAAAGTTATATTCCAAACCTAGGAGGAGAAGCGACAAGACATGAAAAGATGTTGGATATTTTCCTCATGTTAATTGCACAAAGAAAACCTCGATGGGCCTTGGATGCCTATTTTTTTGAGATTTTATAGGGATATAATTTACTTATGAACATGACGCCAACATATAGTATTAACTTTAGGAATAACATTGTTCAACCATGGAATTTTAAAGGGAGATGACTTTGGGGGGACTGGCATAGAGATTAATAGGCCCTCATATCATGCCTTTATCATGTAGGCATGGGATTTCCATCCCATTTTTTCTTCTGCATATTTTCTCAATGAGGCACATCCAATCAAACTGCATTTGAGATTCTCCCAGAGGGGAAGAAGGTTGTTTGGAATGTTGTCCAATTTCCAATCAGACCATAATTATGAATTGTCCCATCTGGAGATTTTATCTAGCATAAAGATCCCATGGTTTGATAAGAAGAGTTGAAGAGGTAACAAGGGGGCGGAGTTTTACAGAGGGGGGTGATTCATAATAGAGTGTATCCATATATTGATTCGAGTACCACTTCCATGGGTCCAACTAAGATTATTTTTTATCAATCTTTCTGAAGATGAGATGAGTTTGCAGTTCAAGGAGGATTTTGTTAGTATTTGCACGAAGATTCACAGATATAGTTTTTAATGTCGACGTTTCAGAGTCACAATCATGATCCATTGTCAAGACTTGAGAAAATTATGAGGAGCGTAGGTGAATAAATAGTGGATGGGTATGTGTAAGGATAAGTTTGGAGTCAAATAAGGTGAATATGAATGGCATGGGAAACTAAGCATGGGAAACCATGGGAAACCAGCTACTATCGATGTTCATGCCACTATCTCTTCAATTTGTTAGTGTGCTTTTCTATTCAAATGGCTTCTCTAATTTTGCGCTTGTAGTAATGGTTTTCTTTAGTGAAGATTTTGGTATCTTCCAAACATATATGATGTTTAGTGGTCTTAGCATGTTCAGCTAGAGAAAATTTTGTTATTCTTTCATGTTTAATATTTGCAGCATGTTCTTTAATTCTAACTTTTAATGATCGTCTAGTTTCCCCTATATAGCATTTATCACAAGAGCAAATGATTTTATAAATGCCTTTAAATTGGAAATTATCAATACTGTCTTTAAAAAATTTCATATTATGTCTAATAGTATTGATAGGTTTGAAAGAAGTTACAATATCTTTGTGTTTCAAACTTTTACAATTTTATCAGTAGTTCCTTTAAGCTAAGGAAGGAATGTTTTTTTTCTAGAGTCAAGAGTTGTATTTTTTATCAATGCTATTAGTGGCTTTGTTAAGGGTTGTGAATATGTCTTTATTGTTATATCCTAATTTTATGAAGACTTCAATTAAGTGGTTTCTTTCATCATTTTTATAATCTTCTCCAGAGATCATGACGTCTATGGTAGCTATTGTTTTGATGACGCCAATATTTTATGTAATTTTTAGTGTGATTCATTTTACGGTAGACCCTATGGTATAAGTGTCCATCAATTTTCTTGATTATTAGATAGGATGATCATTCTTTTTACCAATGCCTTGTTGCAAATATTTTGCAGTGAGGAGATGAACCCGCCAAGATTTTGGATTAAATTTAATTTTCCATGCTAACTTTGCTCCCATGGCCTAGTTCATTAGAGTTGGGTCTCTGATTCCTAATCCTCCATGCTCTTTGGGGGCATGAATGGTGGACCAACCCACTAAATGATTTTTTTTTTTAGTAGGTATGTTTCCTTCCTAGAGGAATTTTCTAATAATTCTCCCAAGATGTTATAGGATATATTGAGGGGCTAGCAATGTTGAGAATTGATACAAGGGAATGGAAGAAAAAAAAAATAACGAGCATTATTCGATCTCCTAAAGTGAGCCATATTTCCCTCCAATAGTATTTTTTTTTTTTGAATTTTGATAATATGTTTTGCAAGGCCTAATGTAATAGCCCATGGTTGATTTTTCATGTAAATAAAATAAGACCAAGGTCATGGGACATGTATTCCAAGATTAATATTGGGAAAACACTTTAGTGGGCATCATTTGTGGATTATTTAAGGCTATGGAAATTGGAAAAGGAATTGGTAAAGGAAAGAGGCAATAATTATCATTTATTTAGGAAAATAAAGTAAAATAGGAGAAAAGGAAGGTGAAGAGATAGATATTTTCATGCAAGGGAAATTAGAGGGAAAATGAAGGAAAATGAAGAAAATAGAGGCATCAATTATAAAAAGGCTTTAGAGAAATAGTTGCTACACTTTTTGAATAAAATAGAGGCATCATTATCTCATTCTCTAGAGCATTCTTAACATTCACTTGGATTGGAGAAAGAAAGAAAAGGAAATTTAGGGAGCGCAATGGCGTAGTTGGATCAACAACTACAGTAGGGATACTTTGCAGGTAATAGGTTGCATGTGATATTTAGCATGCTAGTTTTTGGATGCATGGTATATGCATGTGATTCCATGGTTATGTGTTGTCATTTGCATGGATATTTTCCTAGATTGACAGTGGTTTCAGCCTTGCCTTTCAATTTCATAGATATCCATGGTGTTGTGTATTTCCCACTTGTTTTTCTAATTGGTGCTCATGTTCCATATGGTTGTGGGTTGGAAAAAACGCTTTGGAAGCCCTAGAAGAGCTTGGGTTGACTAATAGTTCTAGGAGTTGTACGTTGGGACAAACACTCTGGAGCCCTTGGTGGTTTGAGCTACTATTTCTTGGAGCTGCAGTTGGAACAAACGTTCTAGAGCCCTAGAAGGTTGTGGGTGAAGTTACTAGTTCTTGGAGCCATAGAAAATTTGGGTAGAGACCGATATGGTTGATGATAGTGATTTTATGACTATAGTGGTGGAACCACTATGGATGAGGGTTAAGGTGGTGTGGCATTTGGAAGCTCTAGTTGGTTTTGTCTTGGTTTATTCCATGAGATCCCACATTCATGCTTGGAAAATGGTGCAAGGGTGATTGGTTGAAAGAGGGCTTTGGTTCAAGCCAATATATGGTCGGGTAATACGTGGAAGTCCCTGACTTGGTCCATATTTTCATATGTTAATATGAGATATTTTCCTATTGTGATCTATCACATTTGTAGTGATTATGTTGGTGATATTATGGTTGATTTTCCATGGTTTGCATTATAGTTATGTGTTAGTTATATGTTGGTTATATGATGTAATTTATCTATGGATCCTGTCATGTTTTGATAATTTATTGAATGGTTCATGAATGCATGGACTAATAAGCTTTATTGCAACCAGCTAGAGAGGGCTTAAAGCCTTCTTGGTGATTTTCAGATGAATATTATCAATTTATGATCATATATGCATTCATAACCTATAGATTACATGTTTTCCAGATGTTTAACAAAATGTCTATTATGGATTAGGCATATTTGGTTCAAGTTATTTCTTAATTTTTGATTGATTATCATTGTTGCTACCTTTGTTTGCATTATGAAAAGTTATAGGAAATTCTAGGCAGTGATGTGGAGGCTAGCCTGAAAAAGTGGCTCGGATCTCGAAACCACTGGCACTAAATTGGATTTTTTATGCCATAACCACATGGATATTGGCTTATGAGTGCGGTTGGAGGCTCATAACCACATGCATGCTGTGTTGTGTGTGTGTTTAGGGGATAATCTTGTGAAAAAACAGTTCCAGCTTAGGATTTGGCCATCATAGGTTGTGGACTAACTTCTAGGTGATCTAGTGTTCCTGAGGGATGTTTGTAAGTTGTCGTTGTGTTAGCCGCACTTCCATAACTAGAAATTGGTGGTCGATTCATGTCATAGTGACACTCGTCTCATGTTTTCCCTATCAAGCTTGTAACTTTGGGAAAATGTTAGAGGGGTGGTTACAGATTAGTATCAAAGCTTCCAGGTTCAAACACTTGGACTAGATGGGATAGATGTGATTGTTATGCATGCATGTCAGTCGCATGCATGCATTGTAGTGGCCATGGTTGTCATGAATATCGTTGATGTTACAGTTTGAGTTATCATGTATGATGTTGATAGATTGATATGTTGGTGTCATTATATATATATATCATGTGTGTGTGGGTGTGCGCGCGTCGTGGTAATCTAGATTGATTGTACAAATGAGATAGCCTCCTCTGAACTTAACGCCGACGTATGATTTTGATTATGTTTATATTTGGTTTATCTAAAATGGTATGTTTGTAGGAGAAGAATATCAGAGATGACGAGAAAAATGGTGGATTACATCTCATCTGACTCTCCTTATAGATTATTTGAGAAGAAAGGAGATGAGTACTCTCCTAATATAGCATATGCACTGAGAAGTCTAAAGGCATAAATCAAAAGTTTCAAGACAGATAATGACAAATAATTGAGTCACAAGAAATACTTTCCAGTGCTCAAGAAAATAAATTTGAGGTTAATGCAATGAACCTTCAAATATTATCATATCTGTAAAGACAAGGATAGCCACGAATTAGTCATGGATAGGGGGAAGGACTAATGGGGCATATTGCAGCGATTGT
Organism: Pinus albicaulis; assembly: GCA_034641835.2. NCBI lineage: Eukaryota > Viridiplantae > Streptophyta > Pinopsida > Pinales > Pinaceae > Pinus > Pinus albicaulis. Next base: position 270,190,672 of record CM076570.1, on the reverse strand, counting down.
TGATGAGGATACAAGTTGGATATGGATGACATAGTCAAAGGTGGCAGATGGTTAGATACACCTAACAATAGAGGTAGTGCTTATGGGTTCCATTCTAGTTCTGGTTCAAAGAGAGATCATCATCGTCACTACCTCCAGCACCCTTATAGGAGGACTGAAAAGAAATACTTGTCAGAGGAGTTCAAGAAAGTCGAGCCTCCTGCTTATGATGGAGATTTGAAGAAACCAAAAGATGGAGAAGCATTGTTGCTTGGGATTAAGAATTTCTTCAAGCTGCATGATTATTCAAAGAATATGAAAGGAAATATAGTGGTCTTTAGTCTCAAGGGAAGAGCAGATATCTGGTGGTAATATGTGAAGCGTGTCATAGGCATCAATATGGAGGAGTTGATTTGGCATGAGTTTAAAATACTCTTTAGGAAGAAGTACTTATCTGAGAGATATTATGATGGAAAGGCTAAGGAATTATGTGAATTTAATATGGGTTCTATGACAAATGAAGAGTATATAGCCAATTTTATCGATCTATTGAGGTATGTGCCTTATCTTAAGGATGAGAATAAAAAGGTTCAAAGATTCACCAGTGGATTGCCTTTAGCATTTAAAGATCAGATTGAGTATGATGAGTCTCGGTCATTGAATCATTATTATGAGAATTCTAAGCATAAGTCTGAGCCTAACCGAGATTGGAAATGTAATAACAAGACTAAATGAAATTGGGATAAGAAGCGAGGAAGACCTTAGGATGTAAGTGATAAGGAGAGTGTAGCACCTTACAATAAGCTCAATGCAGTTGAAAAAGGACATGGATTTGAGTCTGAGGAGAAGAATAAGGGTGATGGCAGGAATCCTTTGCAATGTTGGACTTGTAGTGGCATCGCAGGAGAGATTTTCCATCACAACAGGGTGGAAGACCTCAGATATATAGTGCTCAGGAGGCACAGACAGTTGGATATGTTGGGCAGATTATTCCTCGGATTTATGAAATAGTGGATAATAGGTAGGTTGATCATCAAGCATCCATTATCAAGATGGAAGGTAAGCTTCGTGATCAATTTGTTTCCATTTTGTCTGATCCTAAATACATAACTATATTTATATCATTCCTAACTTCGTGGATAAGTGTTTCCTGAATAAATAAGTGCATGAAGAATATTAGTTAGGGCAGTTGGCTAAAGGGGCCAAGTGAAGAGTTCATCATTGGGTGATATCTTGTGCATTTGAGTTGAATGGTATGCCTACATCAGCACATTTAAATGTGTTTCCTTTGGGTTCATATAGTATGTTTTTTGGCATGGATTGGTTGTACATTCACAGTGTTGGAATCACGATTGTTGTTAGACCAAAACCCGCAAGCATTATTCTTTGCTACAATCGCCAGAGTTAGGATCCATAAGGGACGGTTAGTCCATGTTGTAAAACACACGAGTAGAATTGAACCCACTATCCAACAATCTCCCCCAAATGTGAGCCAGGTGATTTTCGAACTCGAGACCTATTTTTTTGGAATCACGATTGCCGTTAGACCAAAACCCACAGGCGTTAGTCTCCGCTACAATATCCAAAGTTAGGATCCAAGAGAGGTGGTTAGTCCATGTTGCGAAACACACAGGGAGCGTTGAACCCAATTTCCAACACACATGACTAAATTTGACTGCTATGATAAGGATATTGAGTGTTTGGATGGTGATGGGAAAAGAAGAATATTGAAAGAAAATAAGAATCCAACATTAGTGAGAATGGTTACATCCATTCAAGTAAAGTGCAATTGCAGGAAGGGATGTGTATTGTTTGTAGTTTATATTTCTAATGACAAAGGAAAGGATGTTGAGGATGATGAAGTCTTGAAGAGGTATCTTTTTTTGTAGTAGTATCAGGATGTGTTTCTTGCAAATATTTCATAGTTTCCTCCTCGTAGGGAAGTGGAATTTTATATTGAGTTGGTACCAGGAGCAACACTAGAATTAAAGGAACCTTACAGAATGAGTACTCCAAAGTTGGTGGAATTGAAATTTCAGCTTAAGGAAATGCTTGATAAGGGATACATTAGGCCAAATGTATCATCAATGGGTGCACCAATATTGTTTGTAAAGAAGAAGGATGGTACTCTAAAATTATGCATTAATTACAGGAAGTTCAACAAGGTGGTTATCAAGAATAGGTATTCTTTGTCACGGATTGATGATTTGTTTGATCAATCAAAGGAAGAAACAATGTTTTCAAAGATTGACTTGAGATCATGATATCATCAAGTGTGCATCAAAGAATAGGACATTTAAAAACCGCATTCCCTACCAAGTATGGGAATTATGAGTTTGTGGTGGTTCCATTTTGTCTTACTAATGCTCTAGGTACTTTCATGTGTTCGATGAACAGTGTATTTCGTCCTTATTTGGACAATTTTTTGATAGTATTCATTGATGACATATTTATATATTATAAGAATGAGGAAGAGCATGTAGAGCAGCTGGAAACAACATTAAGATTTCCGAGAGGGCAGCAATTGTATGCCAAACTTAGCAAGAGCAGTTTTTTTCATACTAAATTTCATTACTTCAAGCATGTTGTTTCAAGGAATGCATAGCAGGGGACCGGGAAAATATTAGAGCTATGATGGAGTTCCCAACCCCTAGGAATGTGGATGAAGTTAGATTATTCATGGGAGTAGCAGGTTATTACAGACTGTTCATCAAGAAATTCTCACGGATTTTCTATCCAATTACATCTTTGTAGGGGAAAGGAAAGAAGTTTGAATGGACTAAGGACTGTGCAACTAGTTTTCAGTAGTTGAAACATTTGCTTACAAATGCTCCGGCCTTGACGATTGTAGATCCTGATAAGGAGTTAGAGGTATGTAAAAATTCTTGCAAGAGAGGACTTGGTGGAGTCCTAAAACAGGAATGACAGGTGGTATGCTATGAGTCAATAAAATTGAATGAGCACAATCAAAACTATGTGACTCATGATCTTGAGTTGGACGCCATCATTCATGCCTTTAATATGTGGAGGCATTATCTTCTTAGTGAGAGGTTTATTCTGATGAGTGATCATACTGGATTGAGGTACTTGTTTGAAAAACCCAATCTGAATGCCAAACAATCTATAAGGCTAGCTGCCTCATTGAGTTTGACTTTGAGATTAGATACATCAAGGGAAAGGAGAAGAAGGTTGCAGATGTTCTTATTAGAAGAGTGCGGGTAAATCATATTTCACCTGTGAGCTCTTATGGGAAAGATTTACCGAAGTGGATCTTGCAGGCAGGACAACATGATGACAGGTATCAGCAGTTGAAGCACAGTTTGCAACAGCAGGGTGAAGGTGATAGGGATGAAGAGTATCACCTCACGACAAATGGCTTGGTTAGATTTAGGAACAATATTTATGTGTCGGATAATGGTGAGATCAAGAATATTATCTTTAGGGAGCTCCATGTTAGGTCGTATTCAGGTCACCCAGGATATCAGAAGACATTGACAACAATTAAGAAGTTCTATCATTGGATGAACTTGAAGAAATAGGTAGTTGATTTTGTTGCTAGATGTATGGATTTCCAGCATGTAAAAGCATATTGTAAGGGTCCAACTGGTTTATTGCAACCTATTTTGATTCCAGAATAGAAATAGGAAGTCATTTCCATGGAATTAACTATAGGTTTGTCTAGGACATTGAAGTAGCATGATATGGATTCTATCAGCCACTAGAATTAACCAAGATCTTTTACTTATGTGATGTTAGCATAAAAAGAGTATGACAAAAAACATGTGCATACTTTAAAGAAGAGGAACATAAAGGCAACCATAAAATCAAATAAAACACACAACTTGATAACGGAGTTCACCCAATGTGGGTTAGGTCTCTTGACACGATATCAAGAGTGGGGAGGTCGCTTCATTAATTGTTACAAGATGAGGATGAGTACATGATGTATTCTTTGTCAATATAAGGAATAACTCCCTTAACTAGAGTGACATGTCTCTCCACGAAACCCTCTTATATAAGAACTCTCACTCATAAAATCTCTCCTTTGGCATGAAAAATATCAAACTCTCACATGAAGTGACATACAAGGATCCTCCAACAAAGTTTCAAACAAGTATCTTTACAAAAAATCGACATCTCAGCAAAAATCAAAAGAATACATGGCATCAATGCATCTTATACGTCCACTTCAAGGGATGTCCTGAAAATGCACAAATTTGCTGCTAAAATGGGCAACATAGTTGAATTCACGACAAAAAATCGTGAAATATGACTATAAACTCGACCTCTTTCTGACTCAGTCAAATTTGGGCTCCCAGGGAATCTCAAAGATTCTCTTCTGCTGACTAACTGAAATTCGGGCGCTCAGATGAAGAAATTGATCACACCATTGTTTTCCTTGCGAAAATCTGAGAAAAATGGGTAAAAATTTGGCCTTGTTCTGAAAAATTCATTTTCGGGCCTCCATGGAATGTTTAAAATTCCATGCAGTTCTTGTGTCAAGGTTCCGCTCTCAACATTCTTCTTCTAAAAAATTCGTCGTTTAGATTAGAAAAAATTGAGTATATATTTGGCATGATTTTTCCACTGTGAAAAAATTAGCTCCAAGGGAGTTTTAAATATTCCTTAAAGTAGGTTTCCACCCTCCTCGTTCCTCATACTGATTAGGGTTCCACTGCAACTTTGGGTTTAGCGCTCTGAATTCTCAGCCTCCATTGGCCCCTGGTCAAATGGGAGAGTTGGGATTTTATATATTTTTTTGGTGTTAATGTCAAAGTCAACCTTTCTGGCATCTCAGCTCGTACTTACTATATGGGTTGTTGGGTTTTTGGAAGTCCTTGGGTCGATCCCTTGGTGTCTCTTTGTTTTAAGAATGGTGAGGTGGTATATTTGGGAATGGGATCGTCATGTTGGGCAGGTCGACCACCTGACTGGTGAGGTTTAAAACCTCGTCGACCCCTTCGTGGTATGCGATCAACAAAGCTTAACAGCCATTGAGTCGTATATTGTATATACAATATAATAATCGTGGGGGTGTGGGTGGGTCCTTTGGACCCACCCCTCTTTTTTTTTAAAAAAAAATTCTTATTTTAAATAACAAATTCAAAACTTGTTGACAGCAAATTTGGGGTCGTCAAAAAAATTAAGTAGCCGACAATTTCTCCAGTTCCGACAGCTGGAAACCATCGTCATTAAGTGCCAATTTATTTTCTAGTTAATTGCCTCCAAATTTAGCAGGTATGCCATATTTAGCTGGGCTCCAAATTTAGTTGGTGCTCTGCCAAATTTAGCCAATGGGCCAAGTTGACCAAAACTTTGACTGGCCATAAATTTTGCATAAGAACTCGGATTGAGGTGTCGTTTGTGTCATTGGAAAGCTTGTGAAGAGATATTTGGTCTGACACTAGTTTATTTTCTATCCAAGGAATTTTATTTTTTAATTTTTCCAAGGCCACCTTTGATTTTTGAGCCTTCCTGAAGCCACCTGTATCATTCCTACCCATTGAGGATATTTTGGTCCTCCAAAAGCATGAACACAATCTGCAATTTGTTTTACTCTCTTATCTACACAACAAGTTCCCTAACATGCCACGCTTCCTTCTCCTTGACCTTTGGTCTTTAGACCCATAAGTAATGAACAAACAATTGTACCCTATGCAAACATGTATTATAACTCACAACATACATGTTCTTTTACATGACCAATCATGACCCAAGAAACCCCATACTTGCTAAGAGTTTATAACACGCTCTTTGGTCAAGTTTACATCAAAATCATAACAGAATCCAATACCTAGTTATCAACTAAAAAGGCCAAAAATATCACTATGTTATTTCATAAGTGATGGAAAACACTTAATCACTTTTACAATCATTTAGAAACATATGACTTACAAAATGTGGCCACGATCAACTACTTATAATTCCCCATTTCTTACCCAACCAGGTTAATGGGTCTTCTTCTCGTAGTCATATTTATCGTTTATTTTGTTCAGTGACAGATCCCTTTTCGGGTTCTTTTTGGTCCTCCTTTGGTCGTTGCTCTAGATAGAGCTCCCAACATGTGGCTCTCTAATGTCCATGCTTGTTACAATGGTTGCAAAGAATCTTCTTTCTCCATACCTGCTTAACCTTCTTCCTTCCCTGATGTGGAGAAGGTTTACATGTCGTGTCATTTTCCTTATTTCCATTGTCTTCCAGCACTCAGCAACCACATGGTTATACAAGCCACAAAAACTACATCATTTTCTATGCCAAAATGTGTTTTCACTATTACCAATTTTCTTGTAATCAAAATGAAATTTAGAATACTAAGGCTTTTTATACCTTGCTTTAGCCCTCTCTTTGGAATGCTCACTTCCATTTGGAAATGACCTGCAATCACAATCACTAGAGGATTGTGATGTACTCTCAACATCCTTCATTGTCTCGGACTTGTCGCCTGAAGATTCTCATGTCTCTTCCTTTCTAACATAGCCCAATCTTGCATGTCGTGGTAATTCCACCACTTGGATGGGATTAAAAATGCCTTTCCCATTAGCTCCTAGGCCCTTGCCTTCATATCCCATCTTATTCATTGATCTTGAACCAATTCCTATGTTGTTCTTTTGAAAAGCACCCAAATCATCATCATCATCATGTAAAAATAAAACTGAATAATTACCAACATTGTTTACCTCTGAATGAGGTGATGGCTTCGCTAAGCTCTCGTTGCCCTTCAAACTTTACAAAGCCTATTCTGTGGCTTGTAACTGAAGCTACAATATTTGCTTCTCCTCTTCTGCTTCTTGTAGAATTATCTTCAATTCAACATTCTCTTCTTGAAGGCTTTCATTGATCTCTTCATTGATTCTCTTTTTATTCTTTTGTCATTTTCTCCTCATAATCTGCATACATTATATCTACCATGCTTGCAATCTTGTAGAAGGCCTCATAAATATCTCTGTAATCCTCCATTTCCATTTCTTGTTGCACGTTTAATCTATTTATCATTCACACTCGCAATTCGCATCAGCAAGAAAACCGCTCTGATACCAAACTTGATACAGATTCTATCAGCTCCCAGAATTAACCAAGATCTTTTACTTATGTGATGTTAGCAAAATTTCATGTAAAAGAGTATGAAAAACCACATGTGCATACTTTAAATAAGAGGAAACATCAAGGCAAGCATCAAATCAAAGAACACCCACAACTTGGTAACGGAGTTCACCTAGTGTGGGTTACGTCTTTGGGCCCAATGTCAAGAGTGGGTAAGTTGCTTTATTTTATTAATCACTACAAGATGATGATGAGTACATGATGTATTATTTGTCAGTACAATGAATATATCACTTAGCTATAGTGCCATGTCACTCCTCGAGACGCTCTTCTATAATAAATCTCACTCATAAAATCTCTCCTTCACCATGACAAACTATCAAGCTCTCACATGAAGTGGCATACAAGGATCCTACAACAAAGTTACAAACAACGATCTCAATAACAAATCATAATTTCAAAAAAAATCAAAATAATACATGGAATCAATGCATTTTATACCTCCACTTCAGGGGATGGCCTGAAAATGCACAACTTTGCTGAAGAAATGAGCAACATAGTTGAATTCCTGGTGAAAAAACATGAAATTTGAATGTAAACTCGACCCTTTTCTGACTCCGTCAAATTTGGGCTCCCTAGGAATATCATAGATTACTTAAATATTATTTTTTGTGGATGACTAAAATTTGGCTGCTCAAACAAAGAAACTGATCACACCATCACGTTCCTTGTGAAAAACTGATAAAAATGAGTATAAAGTTGGCCTAGTTCTCAAAATGTCATTTTCGGGCCTCTAGGGAATCTTTCAAATTTCATGTGGATTCTTACATCAAGGTTCCATTTTCATGGTTCCACCCTCAACATCCTACCTCTGAAAAATCCTTCGATCAAATCATAAAACCAATCACGCCATCAGACTCCTACCAAAATTCCAGTTATTCTGAAAATAAACTTGGCATGATTTCGCCACTGTAAAAAATTCAACTCCAAGGGAATCTTAAAGATCCTTACAATATTCCTTAAATCATGGTTCCACCCTCCTCGTTTCATGTGCCTCTTAGGATTCCATTGCAATTTTTGGTTCCCCGCTCTGAGTTCTCGGCCTCCATTGGCCGATGGTCAAATGGCATAGTTGGGCTTTTATATATTTTTGTGGTGTTAATGTCAAAGCTACCCTTGTTGCAATCTTGACTGGTACTCACTGTATGGATCTTTAGGTTTTTGGCGGTCCTCGGGTCAATCCCTCAGTGTTTCTTTGTTTTAATAATGATTAAGTCGTATATTTGTGAATGGGACCGTCGCATTGGGCAAGCCAGCCACCCAGCCGACACGGGGTCAAACCCCACCGGTCCCCTCATGGTATGCGGTCAACAAAGCTTAACGGCCATTGGGCCATATATTATATATACAATATAATAAACTTGGCAGTGGAACCACCCCCCTTTTTTATTTTTGTTTTCTTATTTTAAATAAAAAATTCAAAGCTTGTTTCCCGAAAATTTGGGGTCACCGAAAAAATAAGTAGGCAACAATTTCGCCAGTTCCAACTATTGAAAATTGTCATCGTTAAGTGCCAATTTGTTGCCTACTTAAATGCCACCAAATTTAGCAAGTTCACCAAATTTAGATGGGCTCCAAATTTAGTTGGTGCTCTACCAAATTTAGTCAATAGGTCAAATTGAGCAAAAAATTGACTAGCCATAACTTTTGCATATGAACTCGGATTGAAGTGTCGTTTGTGTCATTGGAAATTTTTTGATGAGCTCTTTGATATGAACTTGGTTTCATTACAATCCAAAGAGTTTTATTTTTGAGCTTTTCCAAGGCCACCTTTGATTTTTGAGCCTTCTTAGAGCCACCTGGATCACAACATGATTCCATCATGGTTGTGGTTGACAGGTTAAGTTTGCTCACTTCATTGCAATTAAGTCTATTAATTCAACTAGTGAGGTAGCTCAAATCTTCATAAGGGAGATAGTTAGATTGCATGGTGTTCCCAAGAAGATCATATTAGACAGAGATTCTAAGTTCAGTTCCAGGTTTTAGGAGTTGTTTGCAAGTTTGGGGATAGAGTTGTTTGTCAGTATAACTTATCATCTGCAGACAGATGAACAGACAGAGACACTTAACATGATTCTTGAGGATATTTTGAGCATGTACGTCATGCATCAGTAGAGGAAGTGGGAGGATTGTCTTCCACTGGAGGAGTTTTCTTATAATAATGGGCATCAGGAGTCCTTGAGGATGAGTCCATTTCAGGATATTTATGGGTGGAGTTGTAATACTCCTATCAGATGGATTGATCTAGTGAATAGGGTGTTGATTGGACAAGACATGTCGACAGAGATGGAGCAGGAGATGCAAATTATTAGAAGGAATTTCAAGGAAACATAGGACAGGCATAAGAGTTATGCGGATCAGAACAAATCATTCAAGGAGTTATAGGTTGGGGAGCATGTGTAATTATGTATCAATCCCAAGATGATATCCTTGAGGATTGGATCATGTGCCAAACTAGCACCTCGTTATTGTGGGACTTTTGAGCTCCTTGAGAGAATTGGACCCCATGGCCTACATACCTACACTGCCGCCAACAGTGAAATTCCATGATGTTTTCCATGTTTCATTGCTTAAGAGATATGTCCAGGATGTTAATCATGTGATTGATTGGTCTATATTGCATGTGGAACCAAAGGGATAATTCCAGCCAGAACCTCAATGCATTTTGCACCTGAAACAACTCATGCTCCAAAACAGAGCAATTGAGTAAATGAAAGTGCAGTCGAAGCACTTTGATCCCGATGAAGCTATTTAGGAGATGATTGATCATATGTGGGCTATGTATCCATATTTATTTGGTTGTTGAGCAAATGTGTTTGGTTTATATTTATATATGCATATGTGTATTGTATATAATGCAATGAGTTGTTCTATAATCCTCCTATGAGAATTATGTTGTAAATATTGCATTGAGTTGTGTTATAAAGCTCTAATAAGAAATATGGTGTTCATGGTTTCAGCAGTTTGGTATGATATAAATGTTGCATTGAGTTATGTTATAAACCTCCATGGGAAACATGTTTTACTGAGTATAAGCATCATTGAACACCGAGGATGGTGTTCCCCCAAGGGGTAGGGGTTCATAACAATCCCTGGTAGATTTTCCATGTAAATAAATTAAGACCAAGGTCATGGGACACATATTCCAAGTTGAATGTTGGGCATAACTTGTGGATTATTTATGGCTATGGAAATTGGCAAAGGCATCAGTGAAGGAAAGAGGAAATAATTTGCATTTATGTACAAAAATAAGTGAAAACAAGAGAAAAGGAAGGCGGAGAGAAACATATTTTCATGCCAGGGAAATTAGAGGAAAAATGAAGGAAGATGAAGAAAATAGAGGCATCGATGATAAAAAGGCTTCAAAGAAATAGTTGTTATATTTTTTCCAGTTTATATTTTTTAACAGTTTGGAGTTGAGCTCTCCTTTCATCCTCTCATTATCTCATACTCTTGCACACTTAGAGCATTATTGGAACATGCTTGGATAATTCTAGCATTTACTTGGATTGGATAAATAAAGCAATGGAAAGCAAGGGAACGCAAGAGGGTAGTTGGATCAGAAACTACAACAAGGATACTTTGCAGGTAATAGGTTGCGTGTGAGATTTAACATGTTGGTTTATGGATGCATGGTATATGCATGTGATTCCTTGGTTATGTGGTGTCATTGTCATTGATATTTGTCTGGATTGGCAGTGGTTCCAACCTTGCCTTGCCATTTCCTATATAGCCATGGTGTTTTTGGTTTCCTGCTTTTTTTCTGATTGGTTCTCAAGTTCCCTATGGTTTTGGGTTGGAACAAACACTTTGGATGCCCTAAAACAGATTGGGTTGAGTTACTAGTTCCTGGAATCGTAGTTTGTGACGAACACTCTTAAGCCCTTGGTGGGTTGAGTTACTAGTTCCTGGAGTCGCGTTTGGAACAAACGCTCTAGATCCCTAGAAGGTTGTGGGTTGAGTCACTAGTTTTGAGAGCCCTTGACAAATTGGGTAGAAACTCATATGGTTGATGTTAGTGATTTATGGACCATAGAGTTGGAATAAATTTGGTTGAGGGATGAGGTGGTGTGGCCTTTGGAAGCCTTGGTTGGTTTTTTCTTGGTTTATTCCATGAGATCCCACATTTATGCTTGGAATATGGCACAGGGGTGATTGGCTGAAAGGGATATTTTGTTCAGCCCAATATATGGTAGGGTGGTACATGGAAGTCCCTGACATGGTTGGAATTTTCATATGTTAATATGAGATATTTTGCTATTGTGATCTATGAGCATTTGTAGTGATTATGTTGGTTATATTATGGTTGATTTTCCATGGTTTCCATTCTAGTTATGTGTTGGTTATATAATGTAATTTATTTATGGCTCTTGTCATGTTTTGATAAATTATTGAATGGTTAATGAATGCATGGGCTAACAAGTGTTATTGCAGCTGTCTAGACAGGACTTAGAGCATTTTTGGTGATTCTTATATGGATATTATTAGTTTATCATCAGATTGTTGGCCCTTGTTTTTTATCCAATTTTGCTTATTAGGTACACTTAATTCCCTTATATCCAATGATATACCATCCATATACACCTTATTTTGACCAATTTATGCATATTCAGGTATATAAATTATGTTTTGCAATTTTTAGATGTTTTTACAAAAATTGGATTTTAAGTGCATTTTTGGACAGGACTACAAATTCTCGCAATGGCTTCATTGAAGTCATACTTGCAGGACACATGGGCATGAGATGAGCGCATTTTTAGAAATATTGGTAATGAAGGATGGACGTGTACCTATTGGTTCGGTCAAACCGAGCTAAAACAGGCCCGGTCAAAGATGGTCAAACAGGACCTGTCATTTAGGAAATCCCTAGGAAATAGGCAAAATTTAGTATTTTTTGGGATTTTCTAGATTTTGAGTGATTGGATGGATGAGCTCGACCAAGATAGATGGGATAAGTATAGACATGGTTGTTAGAGAAATTTTAGTCAATTTTGTTTCATATTTTTTTATTTAAGCCAAGAACATTGAAGGCATGAATATGTAGAATTTGTATGATTTCATTTTGATATTTCTGAACTTTGAGAGTTAATTGAAGAAAACAATCCTAACTTATTTCCTTTGTTCTATATGGTGAATGTTTGATTGAGTTCCAGTATCTGATAAGTACTTTTAGTGTGCGAGGCAAGGGTGGAGGGCCCCCACACTGAGCTAAGTGCATTTTTTGGTTAATTTAGTTGAAATTTCATGAACTAGTTTTTCTTCATGTTTAAATTAGTTAATGATATGTATGATGATATGTTATATTTTTTGATGAATCTTAATCTTAATTCTAATCTGCATATGAAGGGTCAAACCAATGTTTAAGTTAAACTCTCCTTCTATCTGATCAGAGAATAGAAACTAGAATTCATTTTTCTTGCTTTTGTTTAAAGTGATTTTCTGAAATTCCAATTTTCATACAATGGCAATAATGATGAATGAATTTATAAAGGACAGAAAGGACCTCCTTAGTTAGGAGCCTCTTCTATTATTCTTTTATGCATCTTAAGCTATTGTTCATTAGTGATTTTTTATTTCTCTTCATGAATTAGTATTGTAGAGAAGGTCAACCTCATTCTCCTAAGTTAGGAGCTTATTCTTCTGCTTATTACATATTGAATTAGAAATTATTTAGTCAAGTTTTATATTTTTAATATGCATTTCCTTCAAATTCAATAATTCATCTTCTAAAATTGACTATAGTTCAAATCCATATATTTTGGACATGCTTCCAAGTTTTACAAACCCGGATTGATAATTAAATACTTTTGTTAGTCTACCCAGTAAATTGACCCAACATTTTTGGCGTCATTTCCAGGGAAGCATATATCAAAGTAGTCAAATAGGAAGATTAAAAAAAAAAACCAACATCAACAACAAAAACATAGTTTTTCTTAAGTTATGCTTCTTTGTGCCTAGAGATAGAGATAAGAAAGGTGGATTCATTAAACAAAAACCCCCAACAATCCAATCATCCATAGGGGCGGGACCATTAGGACTAACAACACCAGTGGTTGGGAGACCTACTCTAGAGGGGTTAGAGGAAAAACAGAGATCAGGACAAATATTAACTCTAATTGAAAGACAGACCTTGGTGGACTTGGAGGTAAAAAGAAAGCAATCACCAAAAGAAACTCCTTTCATAGGAAGACAAAAGGAAACAAGAAAACCAATTGTTGAACAATTAGAACAACATGTCCTTGAACAAATTAAGAGAGTTGAGGTAACACCAAATCAGCCTCATATTGAAACATTAAAAATAAGAACAGGAAATGACTGAAGAAGGAGAAGGATCTAATATGCCACTTATGACTCACGAAAAAAGACTTGAATATGAGAGACAACATAAGGAATGGAAAATAAAAAGAGAGGAAGAAAGGATATTAGAAGCAGAGAGAAAGAGAGAGGAAGACAGAAGAATAGAAGCACAAAGAAGAAGAGAGGAAGAAGCAAAAGAGAAAATGATAACAAAATATTACATGATAATGAACAAGAAAATGACAATGATCAGGAAGCTACTTTTGGCTTCCCAATATTAGAAACAAGAGCAATACTAGGAGAAGAAGTGAAAATAAAAATCATTCCACCTTCTATATTGCCCAACTTTTATGGAATGTCAACAGAATATCCTAACTCATTTATGTTCAAATTTGATATCTTATGTAGAACTTATGGATACACAAATGACACACACAAGCTTCGTCTCTTTCCTACTACTTTGAAAGCAGCAGCTTTAAAATGGTTTATGGGTTTAGCAGAACATACCATTGGTTCTTGGGATGATATGAAGAGATTTTTCTTAAAAAGTATCAAGCCTACTGCAGGGCTAGAGACTCAAAAGAAGATATTTTTAGAATGACACAACAAGAAGATGAAATTTTGGAGGAATACTTATAAAGATTTCTTTACAATATGCAAAAATCCAAACAACATTCTCTGAATCCCGATACCAAGCACACAATTTATCTTAAGGTTATCATAGATGAATACTTAGATATTTTCAATGTGATGAGCAAAGGAGATATCTCCAACCTATCATTTGATGAGATTACTGAACTTTGTCAAAACTATTCTAGGGGAAGATCAAAAAGTGGAAGAAGGGATGTCACATCAAGAGGTTCCAAATCTGCAACAAGTGGAGTAACAAGAGCAGAAATAGGAAGTTTACTAGAAAATTTTAAAATTGATCTTTTAAGCACTCTGGGAACACAAGTTGACGTCTTAAAGGAAAAGAAAAAGAAAGAAGAACAATATCAAATCTTAGCAATCTTTTGTCCAAAGTGTAGGAAGAAACATCTGATTCGAGAATGTCCTTTGGAAGGTATACAAGTGTGTGGACTTTGTACAGAGAATCATGCAACTAAAAACTATCAAAATTTTAAAAAATTGCAAATGGAAGAAGTAAAAAGGATAGATCCTCTTTACTATATGCCACCAAGGAGACCTTGGAAACTAAGGATGCCTCAACAATTTCCTAAAAAAAAATCCCCAAAATTATCAGTATTCTCCTCAGAATTCATGGAATACTCCAATGCCATGGTAGGCTTGGCTTCTGCAACAATATCAAAATCAACCTACACAAGGTTGGAGAGGATATAGTTATGGAAACCAGCCACCTCAACAAATTTACCCTCAACAATATCAATATCAATATCCATACCAACAACCATACCCTCAACAACCATTCGAATACCAACAATTCCAGCAACATCCTCAACCAATGCCATTTTCACCACAAAATCCTGCACCAATGCTAACCCAACCTCAGCAGCTTCATCTGCCTTCTAACCAACCACCTCCTAGACAAACACAACTACCAACTCAGTCAGTAGCTAATCCAAGTAACAAAGTGGACAAACCAACATACAATGTGGAAGAAGCAACATACTTTCCTACATATTCTATTCTTACAGCCATACAAGATGTCCACTTAATATCTAGGAAAGTGTTACACAAAGATTCTCCACCAATCATAGAAGAAAAAACTGAACAAGGAGAACAAACTCAAAAATCTCATCCAAAAAATCAAATTCAGAAAGGAAAATCTATTATGACTCAAACACCACCCTATCTAGAGAGGTTAGTCCAGCAGAAAATTTCAATGTCTCTGCCTGAATTTGATATTTTGGATGAATCGAATAATGATTGTGGCAAAATTCCTTTGTTACAGGCAATAAAAGATAATCCAATTTATGCAAAAACAATAAAGGAGTTATGCATCAAGAAAACTGGCAGAAGGAAAATAGATCCACCCACAATCCAACTCATTGGTAGATTAGCTAGTCTCATGTCTACAAAAACAACAATTGAAAAATATATCCACCCTCAGATCCCTATGGTTACCATATCGGCCAATATTTTTTCAGTTCCAAACACTTTAATATATTTGGGAGCAATTATAAATTTTATGACTATAGAGACTACGAAACATTTTAATTTGAACAATATTAGACCTACTACTACAATTTTAGAGCTTGCAGACAGAACTAAAGTTGTACTAGAAGGAATATTAGAAGATATCATTGTCTCTCTGGATTCGTGGGAGTATCATGTATACTTCCCCATTTTGCAGCCACAAAAAAATTTAGGAGGCCATCCTTTAATTCTAGGAAGACCATAGTTAGCCACAACAAATGCCTTCATTGGATGCAGATCGGGAAGTATGATTATTGCACATGGGGATGAAAGGAAACATGTTACACTCTATCCTCCAGCACAATCTCCTTCTTTAGTATCATGGCTTGATGAAAAATAACAACAGGAAACGCAATTTGTTCACAATATTAATCAAGTCCATAATTTTAGAGAAGAATAAGAAAATGAGGATCTATTATAAATTTTCATCTCAGAACCTGAGATTTCGGAGCAGCTTAGAATAACACAATATGAAGTTGCAAGTCATCTTTCAAATCAATGTTTCTAGGAAAATTGTATTATTCAATCACTGTAAAATTCATTTGAAATTATTTTTCATGTTAACTCAATTACCAATTCACAGAGTAAAATCATCGAAATCAATCCTAGAAGGAATTGAATATTGGTAATAACTTACAATCATCACAAGAACAAGAGGTAATAACATTATTACAAAAATACTCAAAATATTTTGCCTAGGATTACACAGACATGCAGGGGATTCATCCAAAGACATTTATTCACCATAACTACACTAATGATCATATCAAACTAGTGAGACAACCACAAATAATAATGAATCATATGATGAAAGAAATAGTGAAAGAAGAATTACATAAATTGTTACAATTTGGATTCATCTATCCTATTTCTGATATTCAATGGGTTTCTCCCTTATTTTCGGTGCCTAAGAAAAATGGAAAATGGAGAATATGTGTAGACTATAGGGAGCTCAATAAAGCCACATTAAAAAGATCATTTCCCTCTACCATTTATTGATCAAGTACTAGATTTATTAGCTGGGAAGAAATTATTTTCTTATCTTGATGGATTTAGTGGATACAATCAGACTAAGATAGCATTGGAAGACCGGGATAAAACCACATTTACTTTTCCATGGGGAACATATGCATATAATTTTTTTCCCTTTGGGTTATGTAATGCACCTGCTACTTTTCATAGAGTAGTCCTTGCAATCTTTGTTGATCTAATCCATGAATGTGTAGAGGTATACATGGATGATTTCACTATATATGGTGGAACATTTGATGATTGTTTGAAAAATCTTGAAAAAATTTTGAAAAGGTGCATAGAGACAAATCTATCTCTCAGTAATTAAAAATTCTTTATGATGTTAACTGAGGGGATAGTTTTGGGACACCATATTTCTTCTTCAGGAATCAAGGTGGACCCAGAAAAAATACAAGTCATTGTGAATTTAATGCCACCCACAACACAAAAGGAAGTAAGAAGTTTCATGGGATATGCAGGCTATTATAGGAGATTCATTGAAAATTTCAGTAAAATAGCCCTACCTCTATTCAAGTTACTTGCAAAAGATGTTGAATTCCAATGGAAAAATAATTGTCAAAATGCATTTCAAATATTAAAATAAAAATTGTCAGTTGCACCCGTTCTTCGAGGGCCAAATTTTTCACTTCCATTTCATATATCTATTGATGCATCTGACACGGATATAGGAGCATCACTTGGACAGAAAGAGAACTAGTTTAATTAGGCCATATACTTCATAAGAAAAAACTTAGCACCGGTAGAATTAAACTATACAATTACAGAAAAATAAATCTTAGTTGTATTGCATGCAGTTAATAAGTTTAGGCATTACATAACATGTTATTAAGTATTCATTCACAAAGATCATTCAGCCATAAGATACTTAATGAACAAAGAAATAAAAAATGGAATAATTACTAGATGGTTGTTATTGATGCAATAATGTAACTTCACTGGAAAAGATCAAACAGGTAAGGATAATCAAGTAGCAAACTTTCTATCAAGGCTTCATTCACCTAGTGATCCAAATCATGTTTCAAATAATTTCCCAGATGAACATCTATTTTCTATAACTATTAAAACTCCATGGTTTGCAGGTGTAGCCAGCTATTTATCATCTGGAATACTACCATCCCATTACACAAATAAATAGAAAAGAAAGATAATTATAGAAAGAGTTAGATATAGTTGGGTCAATGGTGACCTATTTTATAATAGTTCTGATCTATTAATAAGAAAATGTGTTAGAGAAGACGAGATACTAGATATTTTGAAAGCATTTCATGATGAGCCATGCGGTGTTCATTTTCCAGACAAGCGGACAGCATACAAAGTGCTCAAACTTGGCTACTACTGGCTAGCAATCTTCAAGGATTCCAAAGCCTATGTTAAGAGATGTGACAACTGCCAAATAATTGGAAGACCTGTGGTATCAGATGAAATGTCATTAAAGCCACAAGTACTCATAGAACCATTTGAGAAATGGGCTCTAGAATTTTTGGGACCAATAAACCCACCTTCAAATGGAAAGAAGTACATTATAGTATGTACATATTATGTTACTAAGTGGGTGGAGGCAAAGGCAGTGGCAAAAACTACAGAAGAAACAGTGGTTTCTTTTCTATTTGAAGAAATATTTGTAAGGTTTGGAGTTACGAGACAAATTGTTACAGACCAAGGAGCACAATTCATCTCCAAGCTTGTAAGGGATCTTACAGAAAAGTACAAAATCAAACACAAAAAATCTACTCCGTACCATCCCCAAGAAAATGGACAAGTGGAGTCCACTAACAATTTTTTGGAGAATATCATGACAAAAACTGTGCAAATGAATAGAAAAGATTGGTCGGAAAAGTTAAGAGATGCACTATGGGCATACAGGATCACATGGAAGAACACAACTGGATTCAGTCCATACCAATTGGTATATGGTAAGGAAGTCCTATTACCCACAGAATTTCAAATACATACATATAAACTTGCAGTAGAATTGGGAATGGAACTATCTAAAGCACAACAGCAACAAGTGGTGAAATTAAATGAACTGGATGAAATAAGACAGAAAGTAGTGGAGCACACATCTCTAGTGAAAGAGCAAAGAATAAAATGGCATGATCAATTCATCAAGAATAATTTTTTTCAAAAGGGAGACTGGGCACTATTTTTTGACTCCAAGTTTAAATATTTCAAAGAAAATTTCACGACTCATTGGCTTGGGCCATGTGAGATAGAAGAGATCTTTGACAATGGAGCAGTCAAAATAAAAACAATATATGAAGCGTCAATTTCATTTTTAGTTAATCGACATAGGCTTAAAGTCAACAATAAGCCTATCAATAAAGAGGATTTTCTAAAAAGAATTTCAACAGAAACTGATAGGAAAATAATCAAACAGCATAATGATATGCCTTTCTTACTTCAAGAAGAATATATATATATATATATATATATATATATATATATATATCAAATATAAAAAATAATAAAAGAGTTGGTTGTGAAAATCCAAGAGACTGGCACAATACAAATTCGAATTCATATCGGAAAACCAACTTGTTTGGCTAATATGAATTCTCTATTTTGTTTTGTTTTTACTTCAGTATGATTTTGCAGAATTAATCCTCCAAGACATGCAAGACTTGAGGACAAGTCTTAACATCAGCAAGGGGGAAGTTTGTAATAAATCTATGCAAATAGTTTGAGCAGTTGCATTACAGAAGGGACTTGAGAAATCATTGAAAATATTATGCAGAAGGGACCTGAATTACATGACAGAAGCAACCTGAAACATTGTTGAAAATTACATATCAAAAGGGGCCTGAAACATTATTTATAGTATCACTGCAGAAAGGACCTGAACAACATCAACATTCAAGCATGAAGTACATGTCAGAAGGGACCTAAAACATCAATTAAAAATTGCAGAAGGGACCTGAACAACATCAACTTTCAAAGATCCTAAATCAATATTAGATGCGAAAACATGAAAGGAGAAATAAGTCTCTACATTTCAATATATCTTGGATGAACCATCATTATGATAATGAAGACATCGTCAACCATCAACCAGTATTTTTACCAGAGGACATCAACAAATAGTATTTACATCGAGTATTTTATGGGAGTACAAGTACAGTAAGTGAAAATTTTTCTCTTAAAATCCCAATTTAAAAAATAAAATAACAAATATAAATAAATAAATAAATAAATAAATATATATATATATATATATATATATATATATATATATATATATATATATATATTCTAGAAATTTTTAAGACTAATTTAGCTTGATATGCATTCCATTACATTTTACCTATATCCTACCTACATTTCAAAAAACTACCTTCATTATCCTACCCATCATAATCATATTCATTATAATCCTATCCCTATTCATTACCGCTTTCCTACATTTACCCTCCTACATTAACCATCATTCCATATACCATCACATTAATCCAAATTATTTTTTAAGCATTTGGATCAAAAATTGAAGGCTCAATATTCGAATTCTTGTTGATCTACAAAAACAACAAGGTTAATGTCATAATAGAAAATTTAATTTTAAAAATGACCATTCTAGGGTCATTTTAAAATTAAATTAAGCAAGTTGAAACCTAATCCATAAGCGCAATATGAAAATATATATCATATGACAAAAATCTAAGGTATGGAATGAGCACAAAATGCAAATGACAAAACCTAAGTTTGAAATTCAAAAACAATGCAACGAAGGAAATGAATTATGATGCATATAAATTAAGGTGTGGGCATGTAAAGAAATGAAGGTGGTTATGAATAAAAAACAAAATGGCAAGGAACATGGCATGTGGAGGCAAGATGTATGAAAACACTGTGGAGAAAGGACGTCATGAAAAACAGAGGAACAAAGCCACAAAGGCATTAAATACAAGAGTCGGCATAAGAAACGATCAACATATTTTCAAAAATACAATGTTGTGCCATAAATCAAACCATGTGCAACTACTGAAAGCCTCCGCCATTAAAAAAAAACAGAGCTTTGTGTTGCATTCTCTTTCACCATCACGGCCATTACCAGGCTCAGAGAGAAGAAGTTGACATTATGCAAACCATAGGCACACGTTCAATCACCTTTTGAAGGATGAAATTGTTGAGAAAACGCAGAAGAGGCTGTGAAGAAGACGAAGAAACTTAAGCCGAGAAGGAACAACATAAGAAATAGAAAAAGAGGTGTGGAGAAATAAGAAGAGGATGCATTGATTTTAATGAAGATTGGAGGCCGAGATATCTGTGTGCCGTGTTGATCAAATGCTCCAACAAACTACAGAAATATCGTGGAGAAGATAGGTAAGGATTGACTCCGAATTTTCCTCATTGATGAACGGATTTTAGAATAAGTGAAACTCGGGATTGCGTTGTTGAACAAAGAGTTAAAACTCCAAGTTATAAATTCAAGTTTTTGACACCACTTAGCCCGACTCTGCCACCTATGAAACGTGAGGATCCTGAGATGTCAAAGAGGAGTTTTAATAGAAGTGGTATTTTGAAAACATAGGAACACGAGGTTGAACTCAGAGAAATCTTCAGGATTGTTCCAAAACAGGTAAAACGAAATCGAATTCCTCACACACAGTCACGAAATTGTCATAAAAAAACAGAGTTTTACATAGTGGGTGAATTTTTGAAAAACACAATGAGCCAATTATTTTTGTTTTACAGAAACAGTGAGCCAAAATTATTTCAGTTTTGAATGCACAATGAGAATTTGTCTTTGTGGAGCAGAAAGGACACTGTAGGATGAATTTTTAGAATTTTTACACAGTAAATTTCATTTTAGAAGCAAAGAATTCACTTCTACATCAAAAACAGAGGAGAATTTTTTTTTTTTTAATTGATAAGACAGAGATTAGAAAATGAGAAATAGAGTAATAAAAAAAAATTTACAATGTTTTTATGATCTTTATACATTAAAAAAATTAAAAAAAATAAATAAATTAAAATTAAAATTAAAAATTGTTTTTATCAGTTTTTGGAAGTAGTGGGCTCATTTTTGCAGAAGAACAAAGGTTGAATAAGATTAATTTCTTTTCTTTTTTAGGAGCAACAAAGAATAGGTAAGCATTATCATCATGAATAAAATGCATGAATAAGTCAACAGAGATATATATGTGTGCATAAATTTTTTATTTAAGATGAGAATGTTGACAGTGCAAGGATATATAAATTAGTTTTCAAAGCATATGGCTACCAGAATAGAACCAAATGAATTCCAGATAGAGAATTGGGAAAAGGAGACCATAGAAAAACTATATCAAGCTGGACTAATAGGCTTCCTCCAAAATTTTAATGGGCACAATGAAAGTATCACCAAGGAGTTCATAAACAATTATGCACAGAAACAAACCATGATGGGGAACCTAGTTATTCCATTAAGCCCAGAATTCATTTCTCTGGATTTAGATCTTCCACTATCATGAGAACGATATCATAAGGGCTCACACTTCAAAGACAAAGGGTGTACTTTATTTCTGGAAAAACATACGAAAGGATCATTTGATAGGACAAAGGGCATCTCGAGGGAGTGGTTTAATGAGCCATGGGCAGAATTGGTGCTAGTCATACAAATATTTTTCACATGTGACATTAGGCACAGCATAGTGCATATTTATCATATCAGACTACTTCGGCATATAAAGGGAGAAGTGAAAATAAATTTACCATACTTCTTCTCCAAGAACTTAGTTAAAATGATAGAGAATGTGAGAAATAACACTAAAACCAAGGAAACACAAATCTACCATCAGGGGCTTATCAAAATTCTTGTAGAATATCAAATGAAAAGCAAGGGTGTAGTGTGGAAAGAGTTTTTAGCTCAACATAATTTTGAGGAACAAATTATAGAGGAGAAGTTGAAACCAGTTCATGAGACAAGAAGCATAATGAACTCTTCTTTCTATCCTAGGACAAGGTCCAAGAAACAACAGGATACTATCATGGTTGAGAGGGAAACTTGTTTTCTATCTATTCCCAGGAGACATAGGAGGAAAAGTCAAGAAGAAACAAGTAGAAAAGAGAAAGACCATGAAATACAAGTTGTTCAAACACCTCCCACAGCAAAAGAAATTGATGAAATCATTGAGAAAATGGAAAGAGAAGTCCATGAGGAACCACTGGAGAAATATTCATACTTTGATAATGTTGAGATAGGAGCCACCACATTTTCCAAAGATACAATTTAAGAAGAGACAGAGCTACACCTTAACAAGATAAAAGAATTAACAGAACAATTGGAGGTGAGCAGAATTCTAGAAAGGCATTTGAAGAAGGAAAACAAGACATACATGAAAAACAATGCAAAAATGATCAAGGAAAATGAAAAGCTAAATGAGAAAGTTGGAAAACTAGAAACAAAGAATACCCTTCTTTCCATGCAAGCTTACAAGTGGCTTAATGACAAAAACACATGGAAGTACAAGTATGAGAGACAAAAGGTCATGGCTTCAATATACAAGCGATAACAGTACAAAGGAATTGGTTGTCTTCTACAAGAAGCACAGCAAGAGGCATCAGGATCAGATACAGTGTCTACATCAGAGCTCATAAGGTCCAAGAGAAGGAGGAAAGCATGAGGACATGCTTGCAAATCAACAAGGGGAGATGTTGGCCCTCGTTTTTATCCAATTTTGATTATTAAGTACTCTTAATTTCCCTTTTATCCACCCATATACCATCCATATACACCTTATTTTTACCAATTTATGAATATTCAAGTATATAAATTATGTTTTGCAATTTTTAGATGTTTTTACAAAAATTGGATTTTAAGTGCATTTTTTTATAGGACTAAAAATTCTCGTAATGGCTTCATTGAATTCAGACTTGTAGGACACCTGGGAACGATCCAAGCACATATTTAGAAAGCTTGGGAACCAAGGATGGATGTGTACCTATTGTTTCGGTCAAACCGAGCTAAAACAGGCCCAGTCAAAGTTGGTCAAATAGGAACTGTCATTCAGGAAATCCCTAAGAAATAGGAAAAATTTAGTATTTTGCAGGATTTTCTAGATTTTGAGTGATTGGATGGATGAGCTCAACCAAGATAGATGGGATAAGGATATACATGGCTATTAGAGACATTTTGGTCAAGTTTTTTTCATATATTTTTTTAAGCCAAGAACATTGTAGGCATGAATATGTAGAATTTGTATGATTTCACTTTGATATTTCTGAACTTTGAGAGTTAATTGAAGAAACCTATCCTATATTCTTTCTGTTGTTATATACGGTGAATGATTTATTTAGTTCATGTATATTAGTATTACTTTCAGTGTGTGAAGCAAGGGTGGAGGGCCCCCACACTGAGCTAAGTGCATTTTCTCGTTAATTTAGTTGAAATTTCATGAACTAGTTTTTCTTCATGTTTAAATAAGTTAATTAGATGTATGATGATATGTTATGTTTTTTGATGAATCTTAATCTAAATTATAATATGCATATGAAGGTTCAAACTAGTGTTTAAGTTAAACTCTCCTTCTACCTGATCAGAGAATAGAAACTAGAATTCATATTTCTTGCTTTTGTTTAAAGTGATTTTCTGAATTTTCAATTCTCATCAATGGAATTAATGATGAATTAATTTATAAATAAGGAAGAAAAGGAACTCCTTAGTCAGGAACCTCTTCTATTATTCTTTTATGCATCTTAAGCTATTGTTCATTAGTGATTTTTTATTTTTGTTCATCAAGTAGTATTGTAGAGAAGGTCAACCTGGTTCTCCTAATTTAGGAGATTCTTCTTCTACTTATTACATATTGAATTAGAAATTATTTAGTTAAGTTTTATATTTGTAATATGCATTTCCTTCAAATTCAATAATTCGTCTTCTAAAATTGACTATAGTTGAAATCCATATATTTTGGACATTCTTCCAATTTTTACAAACCCAGATTGATAATTAAATACTTGTGTTAGTTTACCCAATAAATTGACCCAACACAAATATGCATTCATGACCTGTACCTTACATGTTTTCCATAAGTTTGAAGAAATGTATATTATGGATTAGCCATATGTGGGTCAAATTATTGCTTGAGTTTTGATTTATTAGCATTGTGGGTACTTTTGTTTGCATTCTGGAAAGTTACGGGTAGTTCTAGGTAGCGGTCTATAGGTTAGCCTGAAAAAGTGGCTCATATCTCGAAATAGTTGGCACTGAACTAGATTTTTTAGGTCATAACTGCATGGGGACTTGCTTGTGAGTGTGGTTGGAGGCTCATAATTGCATGCATGTTGTTTTGTGTGTGTGTTTGGGGGTTAAGCTTGTGAAAAAGTAGCCTGGGATCTAGTCATCATATGTTATAGACTAACTTCTGGTGATCTAGTGTTCCTAAGGGATGTATGTAAGTTTTCATTGTATCAAGCCCACTTCCACAACTAGAACTTAGAGGTCAGTCCATGTCATAGTGACACTCATCTCATGTTTACATTTTCAAGCTTGAAAATTTGGGTAAATGTGGAAGGGGTCGATATAAATTGGTACCAAAGTTTCCAAGTTCAAACACTTGGACTGGATGGGATAGATGTGATTTTATGCATGCATCTTAGTCGTATGCATGCATTGTAGTGGATATGGTTGTCATGTATATAGTCAATGTTACAGTTTGAGTTATCATGCATCATGTCGATATATTGATATGTTGGTGTGTGTATATATATATATATATATTCGTGTATATCATGCTAATCTAGATTGATTATGCAGACAAAATAACCTCCCCTAAACTTCACACTGAGGTATGATTTTGATTATGTTTATATTTGGTATATCTAACATGATATATATATATATATATATATATATATATATATATATATATATTCGTGTATATCATGCTAATCTGGATTGATTATGCAGACAAAATAACCTCCCCTGAACTTCACACTGAGGTATTATTTTGATTATGTTTATATTTGGTTTATCTAACATGATATGTTTGTAGGAGAAGAACATTAGAGATGATGAGAAAAATGGTGGATTGCAGCTCACGTCACTCTCCTTACCGATTAGTTGAGCAAGAAGGAGATGAGTACTCTCCTGATATAGCAGATACATTGAGGAGTATGAAGTCAGAAATCAGAAGTAGCAAGGAATATAATGACAGGTTAATTGAGTCACATAAAAGACTTTCCAAAGATTTGGAAAAGAAAGTTGAGGTTAATGCAACTATCCTTCAGAGCTTATCAAATTTGCAAAGATAGGGATAGCCACGGATTAGTCATGGATAGGAGGAAAGGACTAATGGGGCATATGGAAGTAGGTCTCAATTAGGATACAAGTTGGACAGGAATTACACATTCAGAAGTGGCAGATGGATGGATACACCTAATAGAAGAGGTAGTGCTTATGGGTTCCATTCTATTTCTAGTTTAGAGAGAGATCATCATCGTCATTACCGCTAGCCTCCTTATAGGAGAAGTGAGAAGCAATAATTTCCAGGGGATTTCAATAAATCCAAGCCTCCTACTTTCAATGGGGATGTGAATAAACCAGAAGATACAAAAGCATGGTTGCTTGGGATTAATAATTTATTTGAGCTGCATGATTATCTGGAGGTAATATGTGAAGCTTGTCAGAGACATAAGGATGGAGGAGTTGAGTTGGCATGAGTTTAAAAGACTCTTCAGGAACAAGTTCTTGTCTAAGAGATATTATTATGGAAAGGCTAAGGAATTCTATGAATTGAATATGGCTTCTATGACAAATGAAGAGTGTACGATCAAGCTTTTGGATCTATTGATGTATGTGCCTTATCTTCAGTATGAGAAGACAAAGGTTCAAAGGTTCTTCAGTGAATTTCCTTTAGCATTTAAAGATTAAATTGAGTATAATGGGCCCCGTTCATTGGAGGAATTCATGAGGAAGTTGAAGCATTGTTATAAGCAGTTTAAGTGTAGGTCTGAGCCTAAGTGAGAATGGAAAGGTAATAACAAGACTAAAGGAAAGTGGGCTAAGAAGCGAGGAAGACCTTAGAATGCAGGTGACAAGGAGAATGTTGCACCTGTCAAGAATTTCAATGCAGTTGACACTAGAGGACATGGATTTCAATCTAAGGAGAAAAATAATGGTGATGGTAGGAAGCATTTGTAGTGTTGGACTTATGGTGGAGATCATCGTAGGAGATATTTTCCATTACAACAAGGTGGAAAACCTCATATTTACAATTCTTAGGAGGCACAGAAAGTTGGAGATTTCGGGGAAGATTATTCCTTATCTTTATGCAGCATTGGATAACATGCAGTTTAACCATTAGCCATACATTATCTAGATGGAAGGTAAGCTTCATGATCAATTTTTTTCCATTTTTATTGTTCCTGGATCTAACTATAATTATATTTTTCCTGACTTGGTGGATAAGTTTTTCTTGAATAAAGAAGTGCATGGATAACCTTGGTTGGTGAATTTGGCTACAAGGACCAAGAGAAGAGTTCATAATTGGGTGATATCTTGTGCATTTGAGTTAAATCATATGCCTACATCAACACATTTAAATGTGATTCCTTTGGGTTCGTATAGTATGCTTTTGGACATCGATTAGTTTTACATTCACGAGACTAAAGTGGACTACTATGATAAGGATATTTAGTGGTTGGATGGTGATGGGGAAAGAAGAATTTGTTGGGAAAGAAGAAGACTCCATTGATAAGAATGGTTACAAACATGCAGGAAAAACGTGGTTGGAGGAAAGGATGTGTATTGTTTGCAGTTCATATTTCCAATGACAAAGGAAAGTATGTTGAGGATGATGAAATCTTGAAGAGGTGTCATGTTTCGCAGTAGTTTTAGGATGTGTTTCCTGAAGATATTTTATATTTTCCTCCTCATAGGGAAGTCAAATTTTCTATTAAGTAGGTACCAATAGCATCACCAACATCAAAAGAACCTTACAGAATAAGTACTCCAGAGTTGGTGGAATTGAAGTTGCAACTAAAGGAAATGCTTGATAAGGGATAAATTAGGCCAAGTGTATCATCTTGAGGTGCACTAGTATTTCTTCTAAAGAAGAAGGATGTTACTCTTATATTTTGCATTGATTATAGGCATTTGAACAAGGTGACTATCAAGAACAGGTATCCTTTGTCATGGATTGATGATTTTTTTGATCATTTGAAAGGAGCAGTAGTGTTTTCGAAGATTGACTTGAGATCGGGATATTATCAAGTGTCTATCAAAGAAGAGGACATTTACATGAATGTGTTTAGTACTAGGTATGGGCATAGTGAGATTTTGGCGGTTCTTTTGGTCTTACTAATGCTCCAACTACTTTCACGTGTTTGATGAACAGTGTGTTGCATCCTTATCTGGACAAGTTTGTGATAGTATTCTTTGATGACAAGTGATATATTCTAAGAATGAGGAAGATCATGCAAATCACCTAGAAACAATATTAATATTGTTGAGAGAGCATCAGTTGTATGCCAAACTTAGCAATTGTAGTTTCTTTCATACTAATTTCATTACTTGGGGAATTTTGTTTCCAATGAAGGTATAGCAATGGACCCAAAAAATAATAGAGCTATCATGGACGTCCAGCTCCTAGGAATGTCGATGAGGTCAAATCATTAATGGGACTAGAAGTTTATTATATACCATTCATCAAGATATTTTCACAGATTGCCTATCATATTACATCTTTACATAGGAAAGGAAAGTGTAGAAATTATATGCACTAAGCATGCATATGTCAAAGATCCACCTGATCTCACACTATTTAACTTTATGCAAGATACTAAATCTATTCTACTTGTTAATCTTTTGCGGAAAAATTAATTGCACACACATGTGAAGTATAAACAAAAATATTCAATCGCACATAACACAGTTTTTAACCGGGAAAGCCTGAAGCTGAAAACCCCAACTATATATTATGTAACATGGAGATCATATGAAAATCTCATACAAACATACAAAGCTTATCACAAGCTCTCGCATTATAATCATCATACACTAATCGTGCCTAATCTTGTAAATCCATGCACCGATCTTTGCCACCTGCTAGCTCGCTCCATTACGCAATATCTCGAAGAATGGTTATGAATGAATTCGAATTCTGCTCCATTCATTCATGCGCAATCCTATCAGCATCTTTCCACCGAGTGTTGGATGTAATCAATGCATCACTATAGTCACAACAGATAGTCTATCTTGCCCTTTCACCTAGTTCCCTCCACTGGTCTCCATTGAAACTCGCCATGCATCAGAAGTTAATGTATGTATTCTTCGCTGATTAATGAGTTATTATTTATGAATTAAATTAACTCATTAATTCACTCCACTCTCACTAGTGTATCAATCAGTTAGACTAGATACAACTAGCTCAAATGAGTCTAACTGAGTTAAACTAAATACAACTCCATAACTACTTCTTCCAGCTGTGTCATAACTCTGCCACTTGAGTTCTAACCGAGTCCTCCATGCATTAGCTCCAGTAAACCCTTAGGAATAGCGTAATTCCTTCTGTCAGCTGATGTGCCACATCTGTGCACTGAACTGAAGTGCTCCAAGAGAATAAGTTGTTGTTTAGAGTCTAATTATTATTAAGAGCTAATAATAATCGACATGCATCTATTTTTAGATTGACGATCTATAAATAGACTTCGCCCAATATTCTAAAAATAAAATTTCATCTATTTTTCCAACTTGATCAACCATCCACAAATAGCATCCTGCAACTTCTGAAATATGATCATCATGTCTAAAAATAGACATAGTCTAAAAATAGACTTGCGCCAAAAATAGCCTGCGGGCCCACTTAGTGAAGGCGACTCTTTTCACTAAGGTCATCATCTTGTTGAATCTCAACACTCCCTCTCAACAAGATAGGGATTATCCTTCACCCCGATCCTGCCTCTATGGTATTCGAATTTGCTCCTGGTGAGCGCCTTCGTCAGAATATCTGCATCCTGATCCTCCGTGGGAATGTACTAAAGCAACATGATCTTCCGCTGCACACAATCTCTGATATGATGATACCGGATATCAATATGTTTAGATCTATCTTGAAACATAGGATTAACCGAGAGTTTAATGCAACTCTGATTATCACAATGAATCACCGTGGGATCTAAATGTGAACCGAACAAACCACCCAGAATATTCCTCATCCAGATAGCCTCACATGCAGCTAAAATTGCTGCCATGTATTATGCTTCCGCTAAACTAAGTGCCACGGATCTTTGTTTCCTGCTGTACCAAGAAACTGTCATAGATCCGATACTGAAAATCCCTCTTGATGTGCTCTTTCTGTCTGTTGGGCTTTCTACCCAATCTTCATCCGTGAAGCCATGAAACTTCACCTCATCTGTCTATTTGTACCATAAAACATACTCATATGTGCCCCTAAGATATCTCAGGACATGCTTGCCCGCCTTCCAAAAGAGCTTGGTAGGCTTAACCATCGCTTGTGAAATTTGGTTCACCGCATAGCATATGTCCGGTCTTGTATTGACTAAATACATGAGCGAACCCACCAACTGTCGATAAACAGTGGGATCCACTACCTCTGCCGATGTAGCATCATCTTTCTTCCAATTTCTTGGAAGAGGAGTGTCGATAGGCTTGCAACCTTGCATGTGAAACTTCTCCAGTATCTCCCAGGCATACTTGCCTTGAGACACAAACAGTTCATCTTCCCACTGGGATATTTCCAAGCCAAGGAAATAATGAAGGAGGCATAAATCCTTCATCTCAAACTCCTTTGCAAGATCTGCCTTGCATGAGTGTATCAACTACTCATCACCTGTTATTATCAAATCATCAACATAAAGTAAAATGATTAAAATCTTACCCTCAACCACAATCTGGTACAGGTTTGCATCTGCCTCACTCTTGGTGAAGCCAAGTCCAGTGAAATAGTTGTCAATCCGAGTGTACCAAGCACAGGGTTCTTGTTTCAGCCCATACAGCGCTCTTTTGAGCCTGCACACATGCGACTCGTTGCAGAAGATCTCAAATCCTTCAGGCTGCTCAATGTACACCTCTTCCTAAATGATCCCATTAAGGAATGTAGTCTTCAGATCCATCTGATGAATGTGCCAGACCATCTGCGCTGAGAGAGAAAGGATGGTCCATATGGAAGAATACCGTGTGACAGGTGCAAAATTTTCTTCATATTCAATCCCCTCAATCTGTGAGAAGCCGCGAGCAAAAAATCTTGCCTTATACTTCTCGATGCTCCCATCAGCAGCTTGCTTTACCTTGTAGATCCATCTTGATCCTACAACTGATTTGCCCCCCAGCCTTGGAACAATATCCCAAGCACTATTTTTGACAATGGAGTCATAGTCCTCCACCATGGCATCTACCCATCTGGGCTCCTGCGCTGCTTCTTCAAAAGAAGATGGCCCTGTCACAATACACTTGCTCATAAGAGCCATGTATCCAATATATCGGTCAGGTGATTGTCTCTGTCTGCGCTGTGATCTAGGAACTGTTGAATTCTTAGTTAAAATGAGAGGGGGGGGTGAATCAGTTTAACATATACATGAGCTTTTTAAATTTTTCATCAGCTTATTTACAGCTTACTTTTATAATCAACCTTAGTATATGAACAGTCTTAATATGTTGCAGCAAGTATTAAATTAATGTGACATCAAACTTATTATGAGAGCAGCAAACATTAAACAGATTTGGTAAATCATCTCAGTACATAGGCAACGCAGATAGAGATAGAAGATATAAATGGAAACCCATAAAGGGAGAAAATCACATCTTATTATTGTTGTGATGCAAAGGAAAGCTCCAACTCCTTCTCACCACTGATTTTCTGCAGGCACCAACCTACAGGAGGCTCCAACCTAAATTCTGCAAGCTACAACTTGCAAAGAAGCTCCAACTCCCTTCAATTTTCTGCAGGCACCAACCTACAGGAGGCTCCAACCTCAGTCAGCTACAACTGACAGCTATCAAGCTTCAACTTGATAGGGAAGCTCCAACTTCCTCAATTTATCAAAAGAAATGTTTGCTAATTTACCTCAGATATCAGCTCTGTTCTGTAGCATCTCTTTCTGCTGCTCTCTTCCTTATCTTCTTTGCCTTAATCTTCTATACTTTTCATTCTCTATCCATACTCTTTCTAACCTCTCCTTTCATATCAGGTTGATATTATATATAGATTTCATCACATGACTGTTTGTATTCCACAAGGAATTTGGAATGAATAGCCATACCCTTTAATCTTCTGCCTTCTCATTTCTTTTCCAACTCACTCAAAAATATAACAATATGCATTAATTTTAATATTACAGTGCGAGTTTTGTTTTCCTACCAGATACTTGCCAATGCATCACAAACAATAAAAATTAATTACAACATTTACATTCACATTTTCAGTTACACACTTCAATTTTACTTAGCTCCTTTTCTGGATTTTGGCTTTACTGGATTTGTCTTTTCTGCTGCTGTTGAGTGACTGTTCTGTATACTTTGGTTCATCTCTGTGTCTATTCATTTTTTCACTATACTTGTGTGCACCAGCAACATAGATAACTACTTTTCAAGTTTTATTCTCAAATACATATGAATCTGGGCGATGTCTGTTCATTACCAATCTCTGTTCTCGGGCTACCTGCTTACATTCTCTGTTCATATATGAGCTTAAACTTAATGGTTGAAATTCACATTACAATTTCAATTCATCTTTTTCCCAGTACAATTTTTTGCCGCTGTCTCTCTCTCTTTCATTCTTGCAGGCTCTCTTCTTCATTGCAGTTGTATAACTGCTGTACATATAACTGTCTTTTAATATAACTGTTGTGCAATTTCAATACTTTTTAATTTCTGCACTGGCAATTTGAATAAATGTTGAAGCTGCTCCATCAGAGGTTACAATCATTGTTGTGACCCAATTAATTTTATATCTGGGCAGAATATTTTCAGTGCGGAAGCTCCTTCATGTTCGGGCTATCCTCACTCTTCTATTATATTGTACATTTAAAGCACTCATCCAAATTTTTCAGTGACTTTAAAATCCATTCAGCACATATACAGTGTTCACTATATAACTCTTCATATTATTTGTTGGTCTATATTACATATAACAATCCAACAATAAATTCTCACTATTCACATATGTTAACATATACGACGCTTTCAAAATTATAATGAACCCTTTGGTTTCGTATTTAAACCCCCAGAGAACGCTTATATAATGAGTTCGGGCCCCATAGCATTTCGCACTGTATTATTGAACCCTCTATTCAATTTTAACTGAATACATTCGAAAGTCAAAAGACTGTAATGTTAATGCCTATTCTCATTTTGGCATAACCACTTAACCCAAGCTGGCCCACACATTTATACAACAATCAAACGTTATCCCATACCTTGTTTGTCACCTTGCAACTTCGTTCATGATCCAATGGTGGATAATTCATCGCTCTTTCAACCTCTGATCCTACGAAAATCACGCGGTTAACTTGCACGAGGGTTAATATTCAATAGTTTCGCGATGGACTGGACCCCAGCACTTAAACGGCCCTCCACATCCAACGGTGGAGAGCACATCTCCTTGCTCCATACGATCCGACGGATATCGCTTGGCTTAGATGCAAAAACAATAATGCGTGATGAGAGTGGTTTTCCAAAATCGCTTGAGGCCACGTGTCAGGCAGTCAATGGAATCACTCCAAATTCTTAAATACCGCTTACCCTACGAAGGCGGTGCGATCAAAACCAGAAACCCGCCTTTACTGTTCACTCTGCTCGTGGTTCCGCTTCTGCTCACAATTTCGTTCTTTTATACGTTGACCCTTGCTTCATTTACATTTTAACACGATGCTTCCATATGTTTAACGCCCATCTCCATCAAGTTTTCACTGCGAATTCATAGTTCCTCTCTAGGTTCCATTCCTTACCGTCGTTTATAATTCCGCCTCTTTAACTATTTTTCTTCATGCGTGTGTTATATTTATGCTTCCATTTTATTCAATGCTGCCTTTGCTACCCATTCATAGAACCGATATGCTCAATAAGATCCTCTCCACTTTCTCCATTGCTTTGATGTCTAATACCTCTACGACTTGTAACCATTCTGACTGTCCACGGGTTCATGCTCCTTTCCGCCTCGCATTGCATAGACTCTGCGTCCAAATGTATCCTTGTTCCAATATTTAACCGAGGTCGTGTATTCGAATTGGATTGAACTAATACCAGTCCTTCTGCAGGATTTTTGATCCCTCCAATGCGAATAACCTCTCACTCTATCTCTAATAACCTTATATCTGCTGCTATAGTGCAAATAAATTCTCACTCTGTTCTTCTCATGCTCCAAACTGAGAGCCCTCTATTCTCATGTAAATGTTACTACACCATTCACCAAAAACCTGTGCCCCTCTTCTCTACTTCAATTTGTTGCTCCTGTCTTCTCCTTTTCCTTGTTGTTGTTTCAGGTGCTACTCCTTTGCCATCAATGACAACATTTCCAACAGTCTCCCCCTTTGGCATTGATGGCAATATACTTCCTCTATTTTCCTCCCCCTTTGACATCAATGGCAAGGGGTTGCACATTTCTTAGTGTAGATTCTATCCTTTGATCCTTTGTTTTTATCCTTTTTCAATATTTCTTACATTTCCTCTCTCTGAGATCTTCTGACTTTGTACCCTGTTGTTCCAAACTTTGGATTAAATCTAAAATACTGACCCTTTAGCCTTTTCATTGACTATTTTATGTTGGATGTTTTCTTTCCATAGTCCTTTGATCCTAAAATACTGACCTGTTTCATGCTTCCCTTGTTGGATGATCTTTCCCTGGAATGATGTTTTCATTTATGTTCTCCCCCTGAAATTGTGCTTTCTCTTCATATTAGAGTGTAGCATCTACAGATACTACCCCGAGTCTATCTCTCAAATATTCAAATGGTTCTCTAGCAAGAGGTTTGGTAAATATATCTGTTGTTTTTTCTTTTTTTGGCACATACTCCAGCTTTACTATCTTCTGAGCCACTTGTTCTCGGAGAAAATGATACTTGATTGGGATATGCTTAGTTTTTTAGTGAAGCATAGGATTTTTAGATATACTTATAGCACTTGTATTATCACATTTGATTGAGATAGGTTCATCAATGCTTACCTTCATGTCTTGGAGGGTTTTATTCATCCACATGACTTGTGTACAACATGTTGCTGCTGCTATATATTCTGCTTCTGCTGTAGATAGAGAAATAGATGTTTGTTTCTTGCTTAGCCATGCCACCAGAATTTCTCCTAGATAGAATGCACATCCACTTGTGCTTTTCCTGTCATCCACACAACTGGCCCAATCTGCATCTGTGTATGCTGTCAAAGTGAAACTTTTGCCTTTAGGATACCAAAGTCCATATTGTGTTGTTCCTTGTAGATATCTAAATATTCTTTTTACTGCCAGAAGGTGGTTTTGTTTAGGTGCTGCTTGATATCTAGCCACTAGTCCTACTGCTAGCATGATGTCTGGTCTTGATGCTATCAGATACAGAAGACTTCCTATCATGGATCTATAGATTTTTTGATCTATATCCGCAGATCCATCATCAGCACACAGCTTGCATCCCGTGATCATGGGAGTTGACACAAGTTTGCAGTCCTCCATTTTGAACTTTTTCAACATTTCTTTTAAGTATTTTTCCTGTGAGATGAATGTACCTGTGTTCTTTTGCTGAATTTGAAGTCCTAAGTAGAAACTAAGTTCTCCAATCATGGACATTTCAAACTCTGATTTCATCTCCTCAGCAAACCCTGTTTCTAGTTCATCTCTGTTGCTTCCAAACATAATGTCATCAAAATATACTACAACAATCACGAGTTCATTTTCATGGGCTTTTATGTATAGATTGTTGTCTACTCCACCTCTCTTAAAGCCTTGTTTTTGCAAATATTTATCCAGTCTTGAGTACCACGCACGAGGAGCCTGTTTCAGTCCATATAGAGCCTTCTTCAGTCTACACACATAGTCTTCTTTGTCTGTTAAAGAGAAACCTTCTGGTTGTTCCATGTAGACTTATTCTTCTAGATCTCCATTCAGAAAAGAAGATTTTACATCCATTTGATATACCTTGAAGTCTTGGTAGCACGCAAAGGCCAGAAACATTCTGATGGCTTCCATTCTGGCTACAGGGGCAAATTTTTCATCGTAATCAAGTCCTTTGATTTTTTAATATCCTTTGCAGACAAGTCTGGCTTTATTCCTGATTACCTGTCCTTCCCCATTCATTTTATTTTTGAATACCCATTTTGAGCCTATGACATTTTTTCCAGTGGGTCTAGGAACTAGTTCCCAGGTATTTTTTTTCTCAATTTGGTCCAATTCTTCATTCATAGCATTCACCCAATACTTGTCCTTGTTGGCTTCTTCAAATTTATTTGGCTCTATTTGTGATAACAT
This sequence comes from Pinus albicaulis, assembly GCA_034641835.2. Lineage (NCBI taxonomy): Eukaryota > Viridiplantae > Streptophyta > Pinopsida > Pinales > Pinaceae > Pinus > Pinus albicaulis. The sequence goes on along the minus strand of CM076570.1, from coordinate 270,154,724 downwards.
GGCTATGTATACCTCTTCTGTCTGTTCAGTTAGTTTCCTTCTTGTCTAGACCCCTACTTTCTTGTCTCCTATGATCTGATCTTCAAGATGATTCTTCTGAGTGTATCTTGATGGGGCTTTCAAGATCAGCTCTGCATCTTCTGTTGTCTTGCTTGTTTCATCATCATTTTGGTTTTCTTCTTCATGGTTGTCTGATGGACTACAACAGTTTGTATCTCTTGTATTTTTTGGAAGTTCTTCATCAAATCTCACGTCAATACTTTCTACTATTTTTTGAAGAGTCTTGTTGTAGCACCTGTACCCTTTACTTTTGGAAGCATATCCTAGAAATATCCCTTCATCTGCTCTTGCATCAAATTTCCCAAGATTTTCATCATTATTCTTTATGTAACACTTGCTTCCAAAAATTCTAAAATTTTTGATTGAAGCTGGCTTTCCATGCCATAGTTCATAGGGAGTCTTGTCACTGCTTGGCCTTAAGTGAGCTTTATTAAGGATATGAACCACTGTGTGTACTGCTTCTACCCAGAAGGTTTGAGGAATATTACTCTCTTGCATCATGGCTCTGGCAATTTGTTGTATAGATCTGTTTTGTCTCTCTGTTACTCCATTATACTGAGGTGTCCCTGCAATAGTAAATTGTTGCTTTATGCCATGTTCATTGCATAGGTCTGCAAAGTCATAATCAGTGAATTCACCTCCTCTGTTTGATCTGATGCATTTTAGCTTGCATCCTGTTTGATTTTCTGCTAATGCTTTTAATGTCTTAAATTTTTCCAGAGCTTCTGATTTATTCTTGAGAAATGCAACCCATGTCATTCTGGAGGAGTCATATATTATCAGCATGAAGTAGGATTCTCCACTTAGATTTTTAGTTCTTGCAGGTCCACACAAGTCCATGTGCACAAGCTGGAGTGGTCTTCTTGTTGATAACTCATCTTTGGCCTCAAATGATGTGCGGGTCTGTTTTCCCAATTGACAAGATTTGCATATGGTATTAGAAGGCCTTTTTATTTCTGACATGTCTCTAACAGCTTTCTTCTTGCTTAGTCTGATGATGTGATCGAATCTGAGATGTCCTAACCTTTTATGCCATAACCATGACTCCTCAAGTTTTCTAAGATGACATGCTTCCTCTTCCTCTTTCACAATGTAATCAGTACTCTCTGTACGAACTCCTTTGAGTAGAGTCTTAACTGTGGTGCTTGATCTGACTTCACAATCTTGTTCTCTAAAAAGAACTTCACATCCTTTATCACACATTTGACTGACACTCAGCAAATTTTCTTTCAGCCCATCTACAAATAGCACATCTTGGGCCTTTCCTCTACCATTTTCTAGGTTGACTGAACCTTTTCTTTTTATTTTTCCTGATTTATCATTGCCAAAAGTAACATTTCCAGATTTCTTTTCATCAGGAGTTATAAACTTACTTCTATCTCCAGTCATGTGTTTTGAGCAGCCACTGTCCAAATACCACTGGCTTTTCGGGTCTTGATCAGTTAGATCCAAGTCACATTTATTCACCTTCTTTATCCATTGGAAGCATCCTTTTGTTTGGTATATTTTGTGAGATGATGAACTACTTCTTCTGAGAGGACATTTGGAAGGCATATGTCCAACTTGATTGCATACACAGCATTTGATCATAATTTTTGTAGAATTGTGAGTATGAACAAAATTTCTTTGATTCATAAACCTCCTTGAGGTGTTGAACATCAATCTTTGTCCATACTTTCTACACTCAATGATCTTATGGCCAAATTCCTTACAATAAAAACAGTAACCATAGAAACTATTTGCATACTTGATGTAAGGTTGTCTTCTCCATTTGTTTGTTTGAGACAGTCTCTTCATTGTTTGCATCTTTTGTTGGTTTGAATTACTCCTCCTTGCTTGAAAATATGCAGCAATGTGTCCCAGGTTGTGGCAGACATAACAGGTGGCATTCTTCATAGGAGGGAAGAATCTCCTTTGATGGCTTCCAAATTTGACATACTCAGGGGCATATGATCCTTTTTCTGTTGTCTTAGTATTTATTGTCTTCTTTGTTACTAGAGGTTTCTTCTGATTTTTTTCTTCCTCATTACATGTTTCTTCTTTTGTAGGAATTGTTTGAGCTGCTTCATCATTATTCTTAGCTTTTACAAAAATAATCGCTCTGTTTTCCTTTTCTTTTCTTTTACTTGATTCTCATTCATAGCCTATTCCCATTTTTATCATAGGAGATCTTTGAGCATCCAGAATTTCGTTCAACTTACTAGAGCTTGTTGTTTGAGAGGAATTTGTAGATATTTTCCTCTGAGCATTTTCTAATTTCTTCCTCAGACATACAACTTCTTCTTCCAGCTTCTCTTGTTCTCGAGTTTTATCCTTGATTTGCTGAAGTAGCATGTCTTCTATTTTCTTGGCTTCTTCAAGCTCTACCTTCAGCTGCATGAAGGCTTCTGAATTCTTCTCTTCTCTTACATACTTGAGGAGAATGTATTTTTGTTTTTTGCACTTCAATTTGAGTCTGTCAATCTCCTCCAGAGCACTTCTTAGCTCCCCCTCAAGGTCGACTTCACCTTCTTCTTCTTCATCTTCTAGCAGGAGTCCTTCAAGTTATTCTATGGCCATCAATAAAAATTTAAAGGTTCCTTCTTCACTTGAGGATTCATCTGAGTCTTCAGATGTACTGCTATCTTTTTTAGCATAGAAGGATTTTCTGCTGAACTTCTTTCTTTTATGCCAGTTCTTTGATGAATTTTTATCTGATTCTTGGGCCTGATTCCTTACTTTCTTGTGAGGACACTTAGCTACATAGTGTCCAACTCTTCCACAGTTAAATCATTTGAAAGGAAGTTTACCTTTGTATTTACCTGAGCCTCTATCCAGTTTCTTGATGAATTTCGCTTCTTCTTCATCCGAGCAAGAGCATATGTCTTCCTCTTCTTCTTTCTTCTTTTCTGTTTTAAAGGTTGCCTTCCTCGTACTTGAATTCTTCTGTGGGAGCCTCATTTCATATGTTGTTAGATTTCCAAGTAGTTGGTTTATGGTCAAGGTCTCCCAATCAGCTGTTTCTTCTATTGCAGACACCTTGGGATTAAACCTGGGTGGAAGAGATCTTAGAATATTTTGTACAATTGCAACTTCTTTTATGGTCTCACCTAGAACCTTCATGTTATTTACTATTTCTGCAACCCTTAGAAATAAGCTAGCAATGTCTTCATCATCATCCATTTTTAAGTTCTGAAACTGGGATCTATAGACTTGAAGTTTGGCAGTATTTACCTTCTTGTCTCCCTCATGGATGTTCTCCAGAGTATCCCACATTTCTTTGGCAGTGTCTTTGTGCATTACTTTGATAAACTCTACTTCACACAATCCATTTAAGATGGCATTCATGGCTTTTGCATTCGCTACAAAATCTTGTTTGGTTTATTTCTCTGAGTCAATTGCCTTTGGGGCATATCCTAATTCCACAGCAGCCCAAACTTCTATTCCTAGAGACATTATGTATGTCCTCATTCTGATTTTCCAGAAAGCATAATTTGCACTCGTAAAGAAAGGGGCTTTATTGGTTGAGCATCCTTCTTTAATAGCCATCCTGAGAACCTAGGATCTCCTTTCAGTTTTTAAACTGATACAAAGGAACCAGCTCTGACACCAATTGTTGAATTCTTAGTTAAACTGAGAGGGGGGGGTGAATCATTTTAACACATACATGAGCTTTTTAAATTTTTCATCAGCTTATTTACAGCTTACTTTTATAATCAACCTTAGTATATGAACAGTCTTAATATGTTGCAGCAAGTATTAAATTAATGTGACATCAAACTTATTATGAGAGCAGCAAACATTAAGCAAATTTGGTAAATCATCTCAGTACACAGGCAACACAGATAGAGACAGCAGATATAAGTGGGAACCCATAAAGAGAGAAAACCACATCTTATTATTTTTGTGATGCAAAGGCAAGCTCCAACTCCTTCTCACCACTATTTTTCTGCAGGCACCAACCTACAAGAGGCTCCAACCTCAATTATGCAAGCTACAACTTGCAAGGAAGCTCCAAATCCCTTCAATTTTCTGCAGGCACCAACCTACAGGAGGCTCCAACCTTAGTCAGCTACAACTGACAGCTATCAAGCTTCAACTTGATAAGGAAGCTCCAACTTCCTCAATTTATCAAAATAAATGTTTGTTGATTTACCTCAGATATCAGCTATGTTCTGTAGCATCTCTTTCTGCTCCTCTCTTCCTTATCTTCTCTGCCTTAATCTTCTATACTTTTCATTCTCTATCCTTACTCTCTCTAACCTCTCCTTGCATATCAGGTTGATATTATATATAGAGTTCATCACATGAATATTTGTATTCCACAAGGAATTTGGAATGAATAGCCATACCCTTTAGTCTTCTGCCTTCTCATTTATTTTCCAACTCACTCAAAATATAACAATATGCATTAATTTTAATATTACAGTGGGAGTTTTGTTTTCCTACCGGATACTTGCCAATGCATCACAAACAATAAAAATTAATTACAACATTTACATTCACATTTTCAGTTACACACTTCAATTTTACTCAACTCCTTTTCTGGATTTTGGCTTTACTGGATTTGTCTTTTCTGCTGTTGTTGAGTGACTGTTCTGTATACTTTGGTTCATCTCTGTGTCTTTCATCTGTTCACTGTACTTGTGTGCACCAGCTACATAGATAACTTCTTTTCAGGTTTTATTCTCAAATACATATGAATCTGGGCGATGTCTGTTCATTACCAATATCTGTTCTCGGGCTACCTGCTTACATTCTCTGTTCATATATGAGCTTAAACTTAATGGTTGAAATTCACATTACAATTTCAATTCATCTTTTTCCCAGTAAAATTTTTTTCTGTTGTCTCTCTCTCTTTCATTCTTGCAGGCTCTCTTCTTCATTGTAGTTGTATAACTGTTGTACATATAATTGTCTTTTAATATAACTGTTGTGCAATTTCAATACTTTTTAATTTCTGCACTGGCAATTTGAATCAATGTTGAAGTTGCTCCATCAGAGGTTACAATCATTGTTGTGACCCAATTAATTTTATATCTGGGCAGAATATTTTCAGTGCGGAAGCTCCTTCATGTTCGGGCTATCCTCACTCTTCTGTTATATTTCACATTTAAAGCACTCATCAAAGTTTTTCAGTGACTTTAAAATCCATTCAGCACATATACAGTGTTCACTATATAACTCTTCATATTATTTGTTGGTCTATATTACATATAACAATCCAACAATAAATTCTCGCTATTCACATATGTTAACATATACGACGCTTTCAACATTATAATGAACCCTTTGGTTTCGTATTTAAATCCCCAGAGAACGCTTATATAATGTGTTCGGGCCCCATAGCATTTCGCACTGTATTATTGAATCCTATATTCAATTTTAACTGAATACATTCGAAAGTCAAAAGACTGTAATGTTAACGCCTATTCTCCTTTCGGCATAACCACTCACTAGAAAATTTGGCCCAATTTCTGATGGCCACTTCGTCGCTATTCCGACACATATTCGTTGCAAGAGCGATAGTTCGAGGATGGGAAAAATGTGGTTTTCCATTATGTCGCAATTTTGACGCATTGATAAAGTGTCGCACTACCGACACTTTTTCCGTCGCTTCCAAAAAAGCGTCGCTCTTCCGACGTTTCCCAAACCGTCACGCTTCTGACGTTTGTAAACTGTCGCAATTCCGACGAAATGTGGTCCAACGTTTTGAACTTCGCTCTTCCAATGTTTGTAAACTATCGCAATTCCGACGAAATGTGGTCCGACGTTTTGAGCCTCGCTCTTTCGATGTTTGTAAACTGTCACAATTCCGATGAAATGTGGTCCGACGTTTTGAACGTCGCTCTTCCAACGTTTTTATACTGTCGCTCTTCCGACGTTTTTATGTTGTCACAAGACCGACGCGTCCCATAAGCGTCGCAATACCGACGCATTCCAAAAGCGTCGCAATACCGACCCTAGGAAGACCAACGGAAATCGTTCAAGACGTCAGAAGACCGACGCTTACAAAGCGTCGGTATACCGACGACAGGTTCTATTTAAAAAAAAAAAAAATGAAACTTTAAAACAGGACAATAAATCTCCAATATTTGTTATGAATTGTGGGCGTTCCAATGACCGTGAAATATTGATATAATAAACCACCCCGCAGCGCTTCGACTATAAACGATCATATAAACACGGCTATGTATGTCAAAAAACATGTTTAAATTAGAAAGAGGGCAACATTTTTTTTTTCCAATTGTTATGAACATAATTCGACTGTGAAATATTAATATAATAAACCACCCTGCGGCGCTTCGACTATAAACAATCATTTTTTTTTCACAAGAGAAAAAACGTTGTTTTGAATATATTATATGAAGTAAAACAGTCCATGAAGTCATTACATTTTCACATTTGAAGATTGGAACCCAAATATCCATCCAGAAAAGTGGAAGTCCCACCCGAGACAATGATAGAAAAATACCCCATGTCACATACAGGGACATGATATAAAACCCAGTAACGGTCCACATGGAGATTATTGACAATCTGAGAAAGCATCCAAATATGCCCAAGGCATCTATAAGAAAGTGAAATAGCAGTATGTAGAATAGTAAAGCAACAGATAGAGTACGTACCGACGTCCATTGTTCCAAATACAAATTAAAGTACCCAAAATCCTTGAACAAAGAAAAACACTAATCATGTGAGGAGTGTGATATGTCCAAAATATAAAAATACCATCAGACCATATCAATAAACCAACAACATAGACCAGCATCGCTAGTTTTGAAGGCAAAGTGATAATATGTTAACACATAAAATAGTATCATAAAGAGGATACAGGAAATGTGCAGAGACATGTACTGTTGATATAAGCCTCACACAAAAATCATCCATGATAGAGAAAAAATATGTATAAACCCAGGGTCGATTGTATGTTCTGGCTCGCTTGTTCCCGGAAATAAAAACCATCTGCAGAAACCCAGGCTCGCTTGATTCCAAAAATGGTAACCATCTGTTGCATTCGAGATGTAAGGTTCAGGCTTGCTTGTTTCCATTAGTAGCCCGCTACAACATCCACCATGTTCATAGCAAAAAGGTTCCTGTAGATATACAGAGAAAGAGTATAATACGTAGACCATATAAACATGGCTTTGTATTTCAAAAAACAGGTTTAAAATAGAAACAGGGCAACATTTTTTTTTTCCAATTGTTACGAACATAATTCGACCGTGAAATATTAATATAATAAACCACCCCGCAGCGCTTTGACTATAAACAATCATATAAACATGGCTCTGTATTTCAAAAAAAAGGTTTAAAATAGAAACAGGGCAACATTTTTTTTTTCCAATTGTTATGAACATAATTCGACCGTGAAATATTAATATAATAAACCACCGCGCAGTGCTTTGACTATAAACAATCATATAAACATGGCTTTGTATTTCAAAAAAACAAGTTTAAAATAGAAACAGGGCAACATTTTTTTTTTCTAAGTAAAGTTAATCTATTAACAGTGGGAATAAAATTACAGCGTGACCGAAGTCAAAAACATTGCCCAGACTTATGGAAAATTTGCCATCAAAAAATCAAAAAAGAAGACTGCCCTCATACGGGGAAACCAGTCTTGAACGTTTACAGAATTCAAAAATATTACAGAGGTCCAGCACAGTAATATAGTCTAAAACAGGCCCAATTAAGTGGGCCGCGAAGCAAGAAAACCAAATTAACCAAACTACTCCTCCGGTGGTTCCTCGATGATTCGGCACCATCCTTCGAAAGCTCCAGGATCGCCAGGTGCTATCTCCACATTCATGCCACCACTCCCCTCCTGAAGGCCCGAATGCTGGCAGGCTTTTCTGAGCTCAGACCCGCCGAACGGATGCATTGTTCCTCCACTTGGGCCTCCTAACGGAAAACCACGGTGATTGAAGCTGTGATTCGTGGGTGGTTTAGAGAGAAATTAAAGGAAAAAAGTGTAGTGCGCGTCATGGGAGAAGGTGAAGCGGTGGGGAAATGAGGAGCAGGGGAGCCCATACGGTGGCCAGATCCTAGAACCCGACCCAACCCACTTCTAGTGTTTGGATAGTGACCTGCGTAATAATCACTGGACTGGGAAGACGACTCGGTTGAGGGGCTGGAGGGAGAACGCAGGGGTTGACCTCTAGTGCTCCCCCTACGGCAATGCATCCTTTGACGCAGGCGAGGCATGGGTGTAGTCTCAGCAGTGGGCACAAGACGAGATGAAGAAGTAGGATTCCAAGAAACTGAGGAAGACAAACACAGACCAGACCGAGAGAAATGCATATTTGCACCAAGGTCTAAGCATCAGTTCAGCTGGCCACTTCTCCTTCTCGTCACAGTGAGCAGGCAGTGTAACCCAGCAACCGGAGAGCATCTGCAATTCAAAGGTTGCGGCTCGTCTGAAAAACCATAGCGAAACTCCATTTTATCGACCCGACCGCAATGGCATCGAAGAACGCCCGTCATAATTAATCTCTCATTGATGAGAGCCGAAGTCCAGATCATATTGGAGCATGCGGAATCACTAACAAGAGTGGAGGTCCGATCTTGAACAGTGTTAAAACTTAATGCGATTTGATGTGAAAACCTTGGAACTTAATTGAACAGCGTTAAAACTTAATGCGATTGATATGAAATCGCCACATCCATGTCCCATCTCCTTAAACGCCATCAAATGCACCCGCATCCGGGAACAGGGCAACATTTGATTGAGGACACGTGGCAGAAATTGATTGGAGCGGATCTTTGTTTGGGCCGCTCGCGTAGTGGAAATCCGGACCCGAAAAAGATTAGGGCGAATTTGATAAGAAATTCACGTCACAACTCTCCCTTCGTACGCCAGCCCAACTTCGAACCCGAAAAATATTAGGGCGGAATTCAATTGGTTTTCGCGTCACAAAATTGGCCGACGTCAGCAGGCTATTTTGGAACACAAATTTGGTTTGAATTATGGTTTATCGTCGTTTGAAGTCCAGCGGGCTCGACTTAAGAACAATTTTGTTTGATCCCATCTTATAAAATTTGTGTTGGTTTTCTTTGATAATACACATATTTATAATAAATCATGGGAATACCACACTAAACATGTGGAAAAGTTATATAAATTATTGAGAACAATCATTTTATGTAAAAATATCCAAATGTGCTTTTGGGAAATAAGAATTCGAGTATTTGGTTCATATTGTTTTAAAGGAAGGAGTGAAGTTGGAGCCTCAAAAGATGCAAGCTATTACAAAATGACCTATTCCTAAGAAAATCAAGGTTCCTAGAAGATTTTTTAGACTTACATGATATTATTGATCATTTGTTAAGAATTATGCATGCATTTCAAGTCCACTCACATATCTTTTGAAGAAAATATCATTTATATGGAATGATGAGGCTACTTTGGCATTCTCTCTTTCAATGGATGCCATGTCTTCTACACCAACATCGGTTGCACCTACTTTTGGTAAAACATTCATAGTAGAGTGTGAGGCACTAGGACAAGGAATTTATGTAACATTAACACAATAAGGGATATCATTGGCTTTTAAAAGCATGGAATTCAAAGAAAATATTTGGTGAAATCTACGTATGAAAAATAAATGGAAGCAATATTACATGCAATAAAAAATGGGGATAGTATATCATTGGGAGGTACTTTAAAGTCAAGATATACCATGATAGCATAAATAATTTTTTGAAGCTATGATTTTCATTAGAAGATTAACAAAAATGAGGAGAAAAAATGAAAATTTTTAATTTTGAGATAATCTGCAAAAAGGGTAAGGAAAATTTAGTACATGATGCTCTTTCTAAAATAGAAGAGGCCTCAAATTTATATCCAATTACATTTTCTATTCCTAGGTGGCTATAAGAAGCTTGCCATAATGGAAAAATGACAATAGTACTAAACAAAAACTAAAATTTATAAAGGATGGGATGAACTCTATGGAGCATTGGGAGTGAAAGAGAGATATACTTTGGTGAAAATGTAGAATATTTTTATGCACGCAAGCATATTTGAATAAAAAAATATTAAGGGAGTCCCATGTCTCTCCGATGGTAGGACGCAGGGTTCCTTAAAACATCTCAAAGGATCAAAAAATATATTTTTGGAAGGAATGAAGAAAGATATTCAAAATTTTGTAAGAGAAGGTCAGGTTTGTATAATAAATAAAAGAGAGATAGTAAAATCTCTAGGGTTACTTCAACCATTCCACATACATATTCAAAGACTAGAAGATATATCAATAGACTTTATTACAGGGTTACTGAAATATAAAGGTAAGTATTACATTTTTGTGGTCATTTATATAGAAAAATTTTGTAGATTTTTTTTGTAGAGCTCAAAGTACATAAACAACAAGCCAAGTGGCAGAAGTGTCCGTGAAATAAATTTACTTGTATTGAAGATCACTATTCTAGGAATAAGGAGTTATTTTCTCCAAAAATAACCCTAGCCAAACATTGACAATGCATCAAGGATATCTTTCTATGCTTCATAAGCACATTTGTTCTACTTCTAAATCATGTCTTGGAAGTGGTTGTTGTGCTGGAAATTATTCACGAGTTGGTTTCATACCAAAGTCTTTTTCACATTTTCAGCATCCAATACATGAAAAAGATAATGGTTTAAACAACATAAATATTTGAAATTTTGCAAGAATTGTCTGGCACACTTTGAATATGAATTTTGAAGTCAAGTGCATGATGTTGTATAGGATCAAGTGTCATTTTGAATACCAAATGTTTCACAAGAAACTTCTCAACATGCTACCCTGCAGTAAGGATTAAATCACAATATTGCATCAACTATTTCCATAATAAAAGTGCACCTCGGCCATAAGACTAAACAACTACAAATGTTGTAGATCTAACAAGACCACAAAATCAAATGTATTCCACAAGGCCAATACTGTATGAAAAATGAAAAGGAGTTTGCAACCAAAAATACCTTAGGCAACTAATTCAATTAGATACACCAAACTATCAGCAAAAAGGAAAACCAGCCTACTCAAAAGGCAAGCGTTTACCTCCTTTGACAAAATTTTGAGTTCCGAAACAAGGGCCTTTATTGTCTTGTCAATGCCCCTAGTAATTTGAACGGGGTTTGCACCTGCTGCAACAACCTAAAAAAAAAGGTTTCATTTCAAATTATTTTCCACAAATTTAAGATACAACCATTGTTAGTTTTGTATTTCCTAACCAGCTCATAAATTTTGACAAAAGAACCAAAAAATTTTAACACCTAATAGAAATTTTTCCACTCAAAAACTATCTTAGACTCAATAAGCCCAACCCAAAACTAAAAACCCAAACACCATAAGACCCTACAAAAATGAATAGATGATCTTAATCCAGTACTATCGACAAAAAGTTACCTTTACACCCCCACTTATTAAACCCTGTGCAAGAACAACAGATGTTGTGGTTCCATCCCCAGCTAAATCATTTTTCTTTGCTGCAGCTTGCCTTACCAACTTGGCCCCAATATTTTCAACTGGGTCCTCTAATTCAACCAATAAAAAGGCCAAAACCATAGCATTGAGATACATTTCATTACACCGTCAATAACAATAAAATTTGACTCAGCCATAACCCTTTCCTTTTATTGTTGTGAAAAGCTTTATGCATTACTCTAATGTGGCTAGTCCATAGGCCAAGTAGACCATTGGGTAACAAATATGTTTCCTTTCACCTTTGAGTTTTAAAATTATGCCTACCAAATCTAAGACATTTAAGAGGGGGGAATAATACAACGTTAAAAAGAAAACCAGAGCACACATCTACAAATTGCCTCCTTAGCTACTGTCACACCATCATTAACTATTTTCGAAGAACCATGCTTGCTCTCCAAGACAACATTTTGCCCTTCGCCCCAAGGGTGACTCCAACAAGATCAGCAAGTTTGTTCACACCGCCTGCTAGACAAATTGACAATGCTTTCAGTAAGTGTGCAATTTAATGCCAGAACATATGCCAAAACAACCCTCCATGAAAAAATAAAATAACACATTAAAATCAAATATAAGTGGTCAAGGAAAGATCCACCGCAGTGAAGTTTCACGTGCAGGTGACCTTCCTTTAAACATAATTTTTTCTCTGACCTGCAATTTTTTTGTCACTGAGCCATCCTTGTTGAAGTACAACTCCTTTTCCATAGCTCTTGTATTAACTACCTTCTCTCTATCGCGTAATCTCAGAGTCCCTCTTCTGCTTGAGAGATTAAAGGAAATGGGTGAAAAAACTGAAAGAGAAGACAATTTTCTGCCATAATTATCAAACACTGCACTCAACTTCTTCCCCTTTCCATTGTTACCCAATGAGGTAGATGTGGAAATTGTTGTCATACTGCCCAAAGCAAAGGCCATCTTCTCTTATCCTGAATATAGAATTACAAGATCTTCATATTAGTATGAACCTTAAAAAACATGACTCCCATTGTTAAAAATCACTTTTAAGTTGTAACAGGCAAACTAAACAACTATCGCAACTTTTGGCAACTTCTGGAGCATTAAGAGAGAAACAACCAAAGAGAAATACAACCACAATCCTCATTTTAATGAGACCGGACTATATATTTGCATTAAGATAATAGAAATAAATCATGACTATATTAAGTCCAACACAAAACAATCTTTAACCAGTGTCTCTCGCGGCCTTCAGGTTTCCATGCTAGAGGTTGCATATTTTTAATTTAAATTCTTGACCTCTCGTGCCCATATATGAATGCATCCAATGGGATATATACATCAAATGCTCCTTTATATCCCCAAAAACAAATTCCCTACTACAAGAGCACCAGTATTGATGGATCACCCCACACCATCCCACCCACTAGAAACGGTGAAAAAGGAAACCCAAGAAAACTTATGAAATATCTCAGGATGACTATATGGGTGGTTCTTATGAATCAACCAACCATTCAGAGCATGCTCATCAATCCAAACCATGAGTATTATGTGACGATATTCAAGAAGGCACTGAATCGGATTTCTGAAGCTATGTTATAGAAACCCTAAACTCTCACTGAAAAAATAAAAATATACTCAGCAACAAATATGATCACACTCTGGGTAGCCCTGGAGGCTATTTGGGGGTGATGAGTCCAATAGGTCTCAATGAACTGTTGCCCTCGCCGGGGAATACTATTGCAATGGAATTTGATACTATTTTGGATGTTGAATTCCACGATCCTAATGGAAACCAGTACCTTCAGCTCCAGTACCTGTTCACAAAAGAGGGTGCCATAGTCATTCATGCGTGCAGAGAGGGTGAATTGCAGGCATTGCAACAGGAGGTGTTGTTGTTGCATTGGCCACTAGATTGTTTGTCTGGTTCTGTTACAAGCACAGAGTATTGAAAAGGACAGACAAATTTAGTTCAGATATTGTGAAATTGCCTCGGAAATTCACCTACAAAGAGCTCAACAATGCTACGAAAGACTTTTTTTTAATGTGATTGATAATCGATAATTGCAAGCAAGGGTAATCCCCTTGTGAAACCTAAATTTCTGAGCATTTTCTAAAACCTGATGACAGAGTCATTGTAATGAACAAGCGCCTAGGTCCATATTACGTCCAAATCTACCAAGCACCAAGATCTATAAAAAAAATCCACAGTATCTGTGAACTAAGAAGAAGAGGCAGAAAATGTATTCTGCGTACCTGTTCGAATAGTGGTTGGGGTTTACGTCACGGTAAAAATTTAGAGCCCATGTAGCATTTCTTATCATTGAAATTCTGGCAGTATCATTCAACTGGGCAAGCACCTGCCTCAGAGCTCCATGACTGAGGGAAATATCCCTAAATGTTGCAGAGTCTCCAGCAATATTTCCCAAATCCCAAACAGCCTTACACGAACACCAGTTGAACTCAAAGTTGGGTACTAGTTTTTTAAATCAAATTCCAAAATTAGAGACATATAAAGATAGTTGGGAAGAATAATTTTATGCCTCTAAAATAAACGTGCTACCTGTTCTCAAACATTATCATTCCTAGAGGTAAGAAGTTCCAAAAATATAGGCAATGCCCCGTAATCAATCACAACCTTTGTATTCTCAGAGGTTCCTGAGACTATATTAGTCAAAGCCAAAGCTGCTTCAAACTGCATTATCAATCACAAGGTATCACCATCAAAGCTATAATTTTAAGATAACAATTTATCTACCATTGAAACTATAATTTTAAAAAAGATACACCTAGTGAGACTAGAGGTTAGGAAATTATAATAAGAATTATTACAAGATATCACTCACAGTGCAATTGATTTTTCATTGTCTGTTGTAACTATAATTTTAAAGAAGAGACACTTAGTGATATAGACAACACCAAGTGAGAGCAGAGGTTATGAAATTATAATGAGAATTATTTCAAGATATCATATTACTCATAGTACAGTTAATTGTTTATTGTTTGGTGTAATAATTGTTTATTATTTATAAACACAATCAAACATATTATGAGGGACGGTGATGAAATTGCAACGCTCTCATAACAAACCATAACGGGAACATCCCCTAGCAAGATAGACTCTGAATAAGAAAGAAAGCAAAACAAAGTGATTACTTACAAGATCATAGGCTTCTTGAAGAACAAGATTCAGAGCAGCATCTGTAACCCCTAAAGCAACACCTCTCTCTACAAGACGAATCGCTACATCTTTCATATGTAGTCTAGAAAATTTTATGAGCTCATCACGAGAAAGAGGATCAAATACAACTATCTCATCAAGTCTATTCAATAGCTCTGGCCTGAAATGTCTTCTAACCTGCAAAAATATTCAAAGGCATGTCAAAGCACTGCAGCCAACTTCGTGATAAAATTATATGAAAAATATGCATACACAGAGTCCAGGAGAATGAAACGGCAGGTGTATTGGCAGTTGCCAAAATGCAGCAACTAAAACGGCAGGTGTATTGGCAGTTGTGGAAATGCAACTACTAAAACGGCAGGTTTGTTGATGGTTGCAGGTGTGTGGATTGTTGTTGGTATTTTCAGACCGATTCCATGGAAATATACTAGAAGCTAGTGGTATGTCAAACCTAGAAGGTAACCCGAGAGACTGTGACCGTCAGATTAAACAAGTAACAGGTGTCGTGCCTAGATAATAATGTTGACGAAAAAAAATTGATCTCTTTCATAACAGAAGGCCTATCGGCCTAAATATCTAGGACATGTGGCACTCCATGATAAAGACACATGGTGTGTGGATTTGAGTTTTTCAGGTGGTCAAGTGGGCCGAAAACAGGTGAAATGTGGCACCACTCAGATATTGACATGTGCCAATTGGTACAAGTGGTAGACAATTGGCATGCTCAAACAACGAGGTGATGCAGGAATGACATGAGGGAGAAAATATCAGAAAAGCCCCAAATCTGGAGAACTAAAGCTCATCACCAACCTGAGATTGATAACTTTACATGATGTAACCTATGAAATCATAAATGGAGAAATCATAGTAACAATAAAGTAACCTATGTAACAATAAAGTCAGATTCATCCTGGGAGTGGTAATGGGAGAAATCATAGTGAACAACAGGAAACATGCAGAGTTGCTTACAATCAAATAGATGAAAAAACACATACAAAAAAACCTAGATAATAATCATGAACAAGCTTAATATTGAATTATGAACTGTAAAGGAACTTACAAAATGTGACATTACGAACCTGGTCAAGCGCACAAGCAAAAATATCCTGGACATGACCCCGGTTGACAAGTTGTATTGCTCATGATGCAAGAGGATTTGTACCTGCACTGCCAAGTCAATCAAAATCCATCATTATCTATACAATAAATACAAGCAATTGATGTAGTATTTTTTACTCTAAGATGCATTCTTATGATAATGTTAGAACATATGTTGAAAATGTCAAAACATACCTGAATAAGCTCCTCTTCGTTTCAAGAACAATTTATTGGAGTCGCATGAACTTGGAACAAGCCTCCCACGATCTGAAAGA
Organism: Pinus albicaulis; assembly: GCA_034641835.2. Taxonomy (NCBI): domain Eukaryota; kingdom Viridiplantae; phylum Streptophyta; class Pinopsida; order Pinales; family Pinaceae; genus Pinus; species Pinus albicaulis. Next base: position 270,138,714 of record CM076570.1, on the reverse strand, counting down.
GTAGCAACTAAGTCAACAGTGACTTTTTTGTTGCTACGCTTGATCGAGGGAGGTTTGCTCCAAGATTAAATCGCTCCAATAAATTATTCTCTACTAAACAGGGCCAACCACGTGAAGGTGGAAGCTCTTATGGCCCCTCCCTCCCCCTTCACATCACTCTCAATTCCCCAATACCCAATCTATATTTCATTTTTTACTTTCATGAGCATAAAAAAAAATATTCAATAACTAATAAAAAAACAATTCAACAAAAAGTACACAAGGAAACATTGCAATTAATGCTTGACATAAAAATAGTATGATAAATGAGTTTTTTATATAACGCAAAAAACGTTCCAAGTATGGTAACGTTTGTCTTATAATAATACAATATTTTACATTATCAAATTTTATTTTTCTTCTTCTTATTTCTAAAGCTCCTAATTACATCATCAATATCATCGTGCTCTGCTCCTGTTTCGTGCCTTTCGACCCGCACTGCTGACCTAGTTGCGTAGTCACGATGTCTGGTCTCATCCTGTGACGGGGCATCGCCTACAAAAACAGATAATATTAAATTTTAATTGTCGGTTTTTAAATATCATTGAACTAGTTCGGTAATATTAATAAAAAAAATTGCAATGAGATTATTTACCTGGTGCACCAGTTGTCGTCGTTGGGACTGTTGCCCTGTCTTCCTCTTTGGTGGTAAGATCCTCAAGGGAAAAATTCTCTGTCATTTAAACAAAAAACGTTATAAGGACAACCATCAAGGTATAATTAGAAAAAATTATAAGTGGAAATTAATTACCGTCACGGCCCTCACCGATAGTAGCATTGTCGGCCTGGTCCCCACTACAATGATCAGGTTGCACGTGAGGATCATCTACATCTGGCTCTAAAACTGGGTTATTTTCCTCGTCGGTAGTGCTGCTCCCCTGATTTAAACAAAGTTGTTAGACATTAAATTTATGGACTAAAACAAACATATTGAAAGGTTAATGTTTTACCTTATCAGGCATTCTGGATCTTGGGACCTGCCCCAAGCTTCTGCGACGTTCAACTACGGCTTGATAGCTGAAATGGAAAGCGATATTTTTATCTTCCTCTGTAGTTTCTATTCCGAAGTCATCACCCTACATTACATATGATTGTGTATTTTTAATCATATTTGATAGGATTACAAAAACTTTGGAAGGCGATACAATTAATTATAAGATGTTTAGCTACTTAATTACAATTCTTGCGACCAATTTCAAGTAGCCGCCCTGGCCTAGCTTGTGATGGCCCTTTTTTTCAATCCTAGCTTTGGTTGCCTTTGAGGTGTCAGGCAACCTAGCATCAAAAGATTAAAGTCGGATATGACGTAGCACACTTTTATTTTAGACATAGAGAAAATTAAAGCTATTGAATTAAAGTTGTAATTTACCTTGCGGGTCTAGTTGGTATTTTTCCTTCTTTCTTTGCCCTTTTCTCTTTTCCGTCATGGATGAGTGCTCTCCACTCACTCTCTGGAACTGTGAGAGGACGCTCATATCTAGGGTTAAATTGCAATTGCATCCTATAGGTGTCCCTGGTATATTTCAAATATTTGCTGGCTACCCGAGCCACCGTTGTTCTGTCAAATGTGCCGACCCCAAAAAGGGCTTCTAGATAATCTAGAAGTTCTTTTTTCAGGTTGGAATTCTGGGAATTCCACCCTGTGCGTATGGTTGGGCCAAAAATTACCAACGCATGGCTCTCCAAAAACCTGTAGAACTCATTGTTTCCTACACAGGAAAAAAGAAGAAGATATTATCATTAATTTAAAAATAAAAATCATGATAAATATGTTTTAGATAAAGTACATGAAATAGTTAAAATATTAAATTTACCTGGGAGTTGTACATGCTTTATAGGGACACCCTCATCGTTCACCAACAACGTGCCATTAATGGTCCCTATGGATCTGACACGTGTAGCTCCAGGAAACGCAATAATGTAGCTGGCCATATCAGCCTCATCATTGCCAACACGTTCAGCAGTTGGCTGGGTGTCAGCTTGGGCAGGGTGTGTTTCTTGGCCAGCACCTAAAGGAGTAGAAGGTGTACGAGAGGGTTGTTGGGCAATCTCTTGCCCTTGTGTCCCACTACCACCAACACCGGGTTCAGCAAATGCCAGAAAACACTACATACAAAAGAACTTTTTGTTAGTTTAGTCAATGTAAAAATTAAAAATCAAACTATCACAATTCATCTCATGCAGAACAAAAAAAACATCCTTTTGACTTTTTATTATTACCTGATATCTTTCTAGCTGGCTCATAAGTTGTTTTATCTTCTCTTCTGTTTCAGGTGTTTGAGGCGCGTCTATCAAAGTATTAAATTCCGACCTTGCATTTCGTGCCTTTTTTCGCAACAAGAGCACTGGAGATAGTGATGAAGAAAGCTCTTCCTCAAAGAGGGAATCATCAGGCGTACCATGGCTAGGTGTCTGCATATTTGAACAAAATTAATATTATTTCAATTATGTAAATAACTAAAATACCTGAAGATAGAGCAATGATGGCACTTTACATGTTCTTCCGCTGGCCTCTTTCCGCGATCATCCCGTCTCGGGGTTGTTCCTGTACTGCCCTGATCAGTCTACCACATTGCAATAAAATTATAAATGTAAAAACTTGAAAACAATATATAACTTGAAAACACAAAATTAAAACTGAAATAATTTCTAATAAGACACCGGAAGACAGAGTTAGAGTGTCAATTATGCCTTGCATTGAATTCAGTCCTGGAAACATGTCATTGCACATTAAGGCACCCAAACAAGAGACGAGATGACAATGAAGACCTTATTGAATATATTGTTGGAGCAACTTCTAGTAAACTTGTTGTGAAGACCTTGAGGACATTTTTGGAGTAACATTGTTGAAGCTGATGGTATAGCATTGTTGGAGACGATCTTGAAGGGCCTTGAAGTGAAGCTTTTGGAGCAACTATTGAAAAATCCTTAGAGCATTTAAGTAAGGCACTTTCTATCTTCCATCACCTTTTTCCTTTCAATATCTTTTAAACGATTTTGTTGATATTTAATGTTTGAAATCACGTTATAATTCCTTGATTATATGTGTTTGGGGACTTTCCCTTTGAAATTACCCAAAAATACCCTGGAAATTTTATCTTCAAGATGCATGTCTGACCCTATTGTTCAATATTTTGATTGATAGTAGTAAACATAGAGAGTTAGGGGGCTCTTGACTTGGTTTGGTTGGCCATTAGATCCCTAACATCTACTAGGGAGAACCCCCCTTGAGTTGGAGGAGAGCTAGCCCGAAGTGAAAAGAGGTTGGTGAGGTGACAATGGGGCTATTGAATTACACATGGTATCACACTTTAGCTTTAGCACTTTATCTTGAGAAGTGCAAGATTTTTATATATCAATTCTCAAATTTTTTACAACACTATTGTTAAGAACTAATAAGAAGTGATGTTGAGGGGTTTTGGGTATAAGAAACAATACCATTTAAAAACTAGGGTTCTCAGTCCTTGGCATTCCTTCACCTGGGCCTAGGGGCACACAAGAATAATTTCACACTAAACCATGCAAACTTAAAAGTAACCTAACAGATCCATAAAGTAATAATAATCATAATTCCTAATTTCCTATTGTACGATATAATGCAAATTATTCAAACATGAAGAAATGAAGACATACAATGTCTTAATTTCAAGATTGATGAACCAATACAAGAAGTTAGAAACTACAACTTTGATTCAATACTCTGTGTCCTAACTCCACGAAGGAATCTAGTTTGTAGTACATAACATGCATCTTGTATTATCAATTCTTAATTAACAACAACTAAAGGTCATCTACCTCATCAATTCCTTCCCATTTTGTTTTTTTATGTTATATTCCTTATAAAAGTAACAAATTTCTCTCAAAGTAAGAAACCACTAAATAAAATAAAAAATAGTTGAGATATGATTGAGAAATGGTCATTTATTTCTTGAAAGGATCTTCACAATTTCTTTGGTTGTTTTTCATCTCAAGAAACAAGAAATGACCTAAGAAACTATCGTGATGTAATATAAGAAACAACACGGTGCAATGGCCATTTTCAAAGCCAAATAATGTCCATTGAGGACATGGCCTTTATTTGGTTCCTGTTTCATAGGAGTTTCAGGTAGAAATGGAACTTTGTTGTACCATTTCCAGTAGTAAAAAGGGAAAACCTTCTTTTTACATGGGAAATAATTTACCTTTCCTTTTTCAAGATAATCTAAATCACAAAAAATATGAACTATACGGCACACATTCTTGGATAATGTGAAAGTGGAAAAGGAATACCCTACACAAGTGATGCACACATGTACATTTGAACACTAATAGATTTTTGTAGTTGAAATGCAATGCTTGTTTTCATTTAAATGTAGGGTTTTTAAAGCAGGGAGAAATAATGGCTGCCAAATTAATAAGCGTTTCTTTGGGAAAAATTTAAATCTTGTATTGGGTAATGAAGATAATAGAGGGTATTGAATCTTGATTCTTGACATTGTGTTTAACTTGAATAACTCAAATGATTATAAATATCAGTGGATGAGTTCTTTTTTCCCAAGTATGTCACTCAAAACTCTTATGTCAAAGCATTGTATGATGGCTAGCATTTGCTTGTTTCCCTTTCTTCAGTTCAATGTAAAAATTATATTAATATATTGGAGCACGAATGATAACTACAATTTTTTGCTCTGCAGTATATCCAGCCCCAAGATTATGAAAATTTTTCTCAAGTGGAGCTATTGGTTATTGATGAAGCAGCTGCAATTCCATTGCCTGTTGTAATGGCTCTGCTTGGGCCATATTTAGTGTTTCTGTGCTCTACTGTAAATGGGTAATAATTATAAATGAGCCAACCACAATCACAGATTTTGTAACCATTCGGTTTCCATGGATAGTGATGATGATATTAACCCTATATATCAGTGACCTATATCTATATGAGAATTATATCAACATTGACCTTGATATGGTTGTATAGATGTGACCTTTGGTATGTCATCAGAAAATCCCCAAATCTGGAGAACTAAAGCTCATCACTTTCGATCTGGAGTACTACCCTTGTGATAAAGTTGATGACTTTCAATCTCCCATTCTCTACCACTTTTCACTTCACCTTCAATATAGATCAGACCAAGGGCAATTCGTTACTGGGTGTTGATATGGATGAGTTTGTCGAACTAAAATCCATAGCTTAAACTTCATGAAACTGGTGGAGTCAAATTCATGCAAGCAAAAACACATCTTACACATCCTCTTTGAAACTCATCCAAAAGAACATTGGAAGACATCTAGAGAGAACCCTATAGCCTAACACAATCCAATGGAATTGACCAAAAAAACCCAAATAGAGTCAACCCTACTATAGGAGGAAGGGCCTGCAGTAAGAACTTACCATTTTGCAAGAGCCGAGGGCGAATGCTATTCTGCAAGCGCTGAGGGCGAACGCTGCCTCCGCAGTGCTTAGGCGAACGTTGCTCTGCAAGAGCAGCCGAGGCTAACGTTGAGGAAAATGCGGTGGCTAATGCTGTTCTGCAAGATTGTATGCTAATGCTATTCGTAAGAGTGCTTGGTGGCTAATGCTTCTAGGGAAAATGTTGTTCAGTAAGAGTTGAGGGTAATGTTGTTCCGGCAAGAGCCGAGGCTTAATGTTGTTCAAGTAAGAGCCTGTGTATACGTCGTCTGGGCAAGAGCCGAGGGCTAACGCTGAGGGAGAGCTGAATGCACGTTGTTCTCTAAGAGCCGAGGGCTAATTATGATTACAATGTTGTTCTCGCAAGAGCGAAGGGTAATGTTGTTCGCAATCTTAAGATATTCAGCAAAGTGATATCAGACGTTAATGTAGTTTTTAATGAAATCATTTTTACGTAGCGCACATATAAGTGTCGTATTTTTATGTAGCGCGCATATAAGTGTCATTATACCAACGGCGGACAAAGCGTCGCTATTGTGACGGATGCCTCCAAACATCGCAATTGCGACACTTAGACATTGTGTCGCACTTGCGACATTTGGAGGCAGTCGTCGCAATAGCGACGCTTTGGGGCATAGTGTCGCAATTGCGATGTCTTCCTCCAAACATCGCAATTGCGACACTTTGTCTAACTGTCGGTATTGCGACACTTTTCTCTAAACGTCGGTATAGCGACGATTTCGGGCGGGATTGAAAAAATTTGGGGAAATTTCCGACATTTGGTCAAAAGCGTCGGAACCAAGTGTCAGAATTTCCCCCAAATGTACTAGTGACTTAACCCACGCTGGCCCACACATTTATACAAAAATCAAACGCTGGCCCATACCTTGTTTGTCACATTGCAACTTCGTTCATGATCCAATGGTGGATAATTCATCACTCTTTCAACCTCTGATCCTAAAAAAAAAATCGCGAGAATAACTTGCACGAGGGTTAATATTCAATAGTTGCGCGATGGACTGGACCCCAGAGCTTAAACGACCCTCCACATCCGACGACGGAGAGCGCGTCGCCTTGCTACATACGATCCAACAGATATTGCTTGGCTTAGATGCACGAACGATAATGCGTGATGAGAGTGATTTTCCAAAATCGCTTGAGGCCACGTGTCAGGTAGTCAATGGAATCGCTCCAAATTCTTAAATACCGCTTACCCTACGAAGGCAGTGCGATCAAAACCGGAAACCCGCCTTTACTGTTCACTCCGCTCGTGGTTCCGCTTCTGCTCACAATTTCATTCTTTTATACGTTGGCCCTTGCTTCATTTACATTTTAACACGGCGCTTCCATATGTTTAACGCCCATCTCCATCAGGTTTTCACTGCGCATTCACGGTTCCTCTCTAGGTTCCATTCCTTACCGTCGTTTATAATTCCGCCTCTTTAACTACTGTTCTTCATGCATGTGTTATATTTATGCTTCCATTTTATTCAATGTTGCCTTTGTTACCCATTCATAGAACCGATCTGCTCAATAAGATCCTCTCCACTTTCTCCATTGCTTTGATGTCTAATACCTCTATGACTTGTAACCATTCTGACTGTCCACGAGTTCATGCTCCTTTCCGCCTCGCATTGCATAGACTCTACGTCCAAATGTATCCTCGTTCCAATATTTAACCGAGGTCGTGTATTCGAATTGGATTGAACTAATACTAGTCCTTCTGCAGGATTTTCAATCCCTCCAATGCGAATAACCTCTCACTCTGTCTCTAATAACCTTATATCTGCTGCTATAGTGCAAATAAATTCTCACTCTGTTCTTCTCATGCTCCAAAATGAGAGCCCTCTATTCTCCTGTAAATGTTACTACACCATTCACCAAAAACTTGTGCCCCTCTTCTCTACTTCAATTTTTTTCTCCTATCTTCTCCTTTGCCTTGTTGTTGTTTCAGGTGCTACTCCTTTGCCATCTCCTTTTCCATCAATTACAACATTTCCAATAGGAACTCCTACATTTTGTGCTACATCTACCTTCAGTCTCTCAGCTTCTGTGGTACGCTTTCTACCTTTTCTGATGTTTGGTTATGCATCAGTGGACTCCTCCACTCCATGAATCTCCTCTTGTGGTTGATCCACATCCAGAGGCTCATCTTTGGGAACAAGAAGTTCCTCCTCTGCATGCAAGTGTAGCTCCATCTCAAGTGACAACTTCATGGCTTTAACCTCATTGAATTTTATATCCCGTCGCATAACAGTCATACGAATATTTGGAAAATACACATGATAGTTATGGGGTGTTTCTGTATACCCCACAAATATCCCAACTTCTGCAGTCGGCTCCAACTTCTTCCTGGCATCCTTCGTCACATGAATGTAAACAGGTGAGCCAAAAATCTTCAAATGAGAAATATCAGGCTTCTTACCAATAAAAGCTTCCTCTAGTATACTCATGCCAAGTACTCTATGAGGACAACGGTTTTGCACATAAACTGCAGTGTTGCATGCTTCCACCCACAAGTGCATCGGTAGGCCCTGGTCATGCAGCATCGCTCGTGCAGCACCCACGATCATTCTGTTCTTTCTTTGCGAATTTAATATGTTGTGGGTTGTGAGGCGCTATGAGTTCTCTTTGAATTCCTTCTTTGCTATAGAAGTCTTTGAATTCGCCCGAGATATATTCACCACCATTATCGCTCCATAGAGCTTTCACTTGCTTCCTTGACTCCTTCTCCAGCAATTCCTTGAACTCACAGAACTTTGAGAACATTTCACTCTTCTTCTGCATGAAGAAGATCTAGCATCTATGAGAATATTAATCAACAAATATAACATAATACCTGTGTTTTTTTGTTGAAGCAACCAAGAATGGTCCACACACGTCTGTGTGAATTCTCTCCAGGATCACCGAAGCACAGTTCTCCTTCTCATGAAAGGTGGTCTTCACAAACTTACCCATTGTACATCCTTTGCACTGATCTAACTGCGCAAGAGTACCTTTGGGAAGTCCAATAGAAATTTGCTGCAAAATTTTCAAAGCGCCATGGTGAAGATGGCCAAATCTCCTGTGCCATAATTCGCCCTCATCCCGACTCACCACTTCTTCTTCTTTTCCCACCATTGCAGCGCATCCATCTACCTCTAGCTTATATAGATTCTTAATTCGAACCCCTATCTTCTTGGTTTGACCCATTGTTTTATGTCGAGGGAAGGCTTTTCCCTCACTGAAAACAACATCATAACCCCTATCTTCCAGCATTGCGACTGAGACCAAGTTCTGCTTTAGACCTCGAACATGCATGACATTATTCAACAATAATGGATTACCGGACTCCCTCTCAAGGGTAATGGTCCCAATTCCAGCCGCACTGTACCAACCATCATCACCCATCTCTATATGCATCTGGAGGTCCTTCTCCTCCAAGTCACTAAAAAACTCTTTGTCTCCCGTCATATGGAAAGACGCACCACTGTCAAGATACCACACCGATCCCATGCAGCTTGAAACCAAGCATGTGATCAAGGAAAAATCCAACTCAAATTGCGAGGCTAAGGCCTCTCTAGCTGCAGATCCAGCAGCCTGCTTATTCTTCTTCTTCTGTGGATAGTTAGTGGCGAAATTTCCATGCTCGTGACAGTGAAAACACTTCACTTTGAACAAGTCCTGCTTCTTGCCTTTCGCACCGGATTTAGAAGGATTTTTCTTCCCCTTCTCTTTCCTTGCTTTGGCAGCCAAAGTGCAATTCTCTTCATCTTTATTCTTCAATGAAGATCCATCCCTAGTACCCCACCTTATCTCCTCCTGCACAAGATCCGACCAAAATCGCTCCCATCCTGGCAGTTTCTCCCGTCCATTGACATAGTCTTCGTAGCTATGCCAACTCTTCGGAAGCCCAAGGAGAGCCAAGCTCACCAAGTCTTCTTCATCAACAGTAACCCCCACACTTTCCAGCTCATCCTTGCAGTGGAAAAACTTCGTGAGGTATTTTGGAATACTGTCGCCTTTCTCCATTTTTATTTTTCTGAGCTTGTCTTTAAGCGCCAACTTCCTCTGGTCACTTCTGATTTGGAACAAGTATGTCAAAGCCTTCCACATTAAGAATGGAGTGGATTTTCCGTGAAGGCTGGACACAATGTGTTCCTTCACACCTTCCAACAGAATCCTCCTCGTCTTTGCAGTCTTCTTTTTCCATGCATCAAGTAATGCAGCATCGCTAGATCCCGGCTTAGGAACATCGCTATCGATGAACTCCTTCAGTCCATTATCCTCCAGCACCACCTCCATATTGTCCTTCCAGGCTATGTAATTAGAGCTCCCATCAAGGGCATACTCCAATCTCAACCCGTTGAAATACATTTCAATGTATACTCGATTTCTGCACCAAGAATCTTCTGTAACAAATTCGAATTGTCCACCAGCACAAACTCACTTCACAATTGCAATCTTCAATCAACAATGCTCCGATACCATGTAGAAATTATATGTACTAAGCATGCACATGTCCAAGATCCACCTGATCTCACACTATTTAAATTTATGCAAGATACTAAATCTATTCCACTTGTTAATCTTTTGCGGAAAATTTAATTGTACACACACGTGAAGTATAAACAAAAATATTCAATCGCACATAACACAGTTTTTAACCTGGAAAGCCTGAAGCTGGAAACCTCAACTATATATTATGTAACATGGAAATCATATGACAATCTCATACAAACATACAAAGCTTATCACAAGCTCTCAGTACAGTACAATCGTCATACACTAATCAGGCCTAATCTTGCAAATCCATGCACCGATCTTTGCCACCATATCGCTTCCATCACAATCTCTCCGTTCCAGAATGGGCTCTTATGAATTTGAATTACTCCCTCCTTGATTGTGCAATCCTCATTGGCATATCCAATGTGTGTTTGATGCAATCAATGCATCACTAATAGTCACAACAAATAGTCTATCTTGCCCTTTCACCTATCTCTCCACTGGTCTCCACTGAAACTGCCATGCACTATATTTAACTGATGTATTGTTCAGTTGATTAATGAGTTATTATTTGTGAATTAATTAACGAATTAATTCACTCCACTCTCACTAGTGTATCAATCAGTTAGACTAGATACAACTAGCTCAACTGAGTCTAACTGAGTTAAACCGAATACAACTCCATAACTACTTCTTCCAACTGTGTCATAACTCTGCCACTTGAGTTCTAACTGAGTCCTCCATCCATTAGCTCTAGTAAACCCTTAGGAATTGTGTAATTCCTTCCTCGTCAACAATACAGCACTGCACCTAATCATGCTCCAAGAGAATTTGTTGTCTGTAGTCCGACATACAGACACACATCGACATGCATCTATTTTTAGATTAAATAGACTTCGCCCAATATTCTAAAAATATAATTTCTTCTATTTTTCCAACTTGATCAACCATCCACAAATAGCATCCTGTAACTTCTGAAATATGATCATCATGTCTAAAAATAGACTTGCGCCAAAAATAGCCTGCGGGCCCACTTAGTGAAGGCGACTCTTTTCACTAAGCTCATCATCTTGTTGAATCTCAACAGAAAGAAGTTTTAATGGAATGAGTAGAGTGAATTTATTTTTTAGCAGTTGAATCATTTTCTTACAAATGCTTCAGCCTTGAAGATTGCAAATCCTGATAAGGAGTTCATGGTATGTATAGATGCTTGCAAGAGAGGACTCAGTGAAGTCCTGATGTAGGAAGGACAGGTGGTATGCTATGAGTAAATAAATGAGCACGAGCATAACTATATGACTCATGATATCTATTTGGAAGTTATCATTGATGCATTGAAGATGTGGGGGCATTATCTACTTCGCATGAGGTTTATTCTAATGAGTGATCATAGTGGACTGAGGTACTTGTTTTACCAACCCAATCTGAATTCCAGGTAAGTTAGATGGTTGGATACCCTTAATGAGTTTGATTTTGAGATCAGATACGTCAAGGGAAAGGAGAACAGGGTTGCAGATGATCTTAGTAGAAGAGTGTAGCTAAATCATATTTCAGTTGTGAGCTCTTATGGGACATATTTATAGGAGAGGATATTGCAAGTAGGACAACATGATGATAGGTATCAACAGCTATAGCATAGGTTGTAGCAATAGGGTGAAGGTGATAGGCATGAGGAATATCACCTCATGGTAGATGAATTGGTCAGATTTATGTGTCGGATAGCAGTGAATTCAAGAATTTTATCTTGAGGGATTTTCATGTCAGGTCGTATTCAGTCACCCAGGATATCAGAAGACATTGACAATAATTAGGGAGTTCTATCATTGTCTGAACTTGAAGAAAGAGGTGGCTGAGTTTTTTGCTAGTTGTATGGATTGTCAATAGGTAAAAGCATAGTGTAAGCATTCAGTTAGTATATTACAGCCTATTCTGATAATTTCCATAATGGAAATGGGAGGTCATTTCTATCAACTTTATTACAAGTTTGTCGAGGACATCAAAGTAGCATGATTCCATCATGGTTGTGGTTGGAAATTTATGTAACGTAGCTCACTTCATTGCAATTAAGTCTACTAATTCAGCTAGTGAGGTAGATTAAGTCTTCATTAGGGAGATAGTAAGATTGCATGGTGTTCCCAAGAATAGCATATCAAATAAAGATGTCAAGTTCACTTTCAGGTTTTAGAAGGAGTTGTTTGCAAGTTTGGGGATAGAGTTGGCTTTCAGTGTAGCTTATCATCCTCGGACAGATGGAAAAACAAATATGGTTAATAGGATTCTTGAGGATATGTTGAGGATATACGCCATGCATCAAAGTGGAAGGAGTATATTCCAATTGTAGATTTTTTCTATAATAATGGGTATCAAGAGTCCTTTAGGATGAGTCCATTTAAGGTTCTTTGTTGGTGGAGTTGTAATAATTCTATCAGCTAGAGTGATCCAGTGGATAGGGTATTGATTGGACCAGACATGTTGGCAAAGATGGTGCAGGAGATGCAGTCTATCAGAAGGAATTTGAAGGTAGCACAGAACATGAAAAAGATTTATGTGGATCAACACAAAAAATTCGAGTTTCAGGTTGGGGAGCATGTGTGATTATGCATCAAGCCTAAGAGGAGCTCCTTGAGGATTGGATCATGTTCCAAGTTGGAACCTCAGTATTGTGGTCCTTTTGAGATATTTTATAGGATTGGACTTGTGGCCTATAGACTTGCGTTGTTGCCAACAGTGAAATTCCATGATGTATTATGTGTTTCATTTCTTAAGAGATATGTCTAGGATGTTGATTGTGTGATTGATTGGTCTGTATTGAAGGTGCAACCTAAGGGAGAATTCTAGGAAGAACCTCAGTGCATTTTGTAGTGAAAACAAATCATGCTATGGAATAGAGAAATCGAGCAAGTTAGAGTGCAATGGAAGCACTTTAGGCCCGATGAAGCTACATGGGAAATGGTTGATCAAATGTAGGCTATATATCCTTCTTTATTTGTTGGTTGATCAGATGTGTTTGGTTTATGTGTTTTTGTTTATATTTCTATATGCATATGAGCATTGTATATACTGCAATGAGTAGTGTTATAAAGCTCCAATGAGAAATATGTTGTAAATATTGCGTTGAGCTTTGTTATAAAGCCCCAATAAGAAGTATGGTGTTCATGGTTTCTGTAGTTTGGTATGATGTAAATTTTACATTGATCTATGTTATAAAGCTCCATGGGAAACATGTTTTGTAGATTATAAGTGTCATTTAACACCGAGGACGGTGTTCCCCCAAGGGGGAGGGGTTTGTAACAACCCTTGGTTGGTTTTCCATGTAAATAAAATAAGACCAAGGTCATTGGACATGTATTCCAAGTTGAATGTTGGGAAAAAACTTTAGTGGGAATCACTTGTGGATTATATATGGTTGTGGAAAGTGGAAAAATAATTTGTAAAGGTAAGAGGAAATAATTGGCATTTATTAACAAATATAAGGGGAAATGGGAGAAAATGAAGGTGAAGAGACACAAATTTGCATACAAGGGAAATTATAGGGAAAATGAATGAAAATGAAGAAAATAGAGGCATCAATGATAAAAACTCTTCAGAGAAACATTTGCTAGATTTTGTCTAGTTTATATTTTTTCATAGTTTGGAGTTGATCTCTCCTTTCATTCTCTCATTCTCTCATACTCTCGAACCTTTATAGAATTCCTGGAGCATCCTAGCATTCACTTAGATTGGAGAAAGAAAGCAAAGGAAGGCAAGGGAGTGCAAGGGAGAAATTGGATCGGCAGCTACAACAGGGATACTTTGCAAGTAACAGGTTTCATGTGAGATTTAGCATGTTCGTTTCTAGATGCATGGTATATGCATGTGATTCCTTGGTTATGTGTTGTCATTGGCATGGATATTCTCCTAGATTCACAGTGGTTTCAGTATTTCCTTGCCATTTCCTAGATAGATGTTGTTGTGGGTTTCCCATTTGTTTTCTTGATTAATGCTCAGTTTCCCAATGGTTTTGGGTTGGAACAAATGCTCTGGAAGCCCTAGAACAACTTGGGTTGAGTTACTAGTTCCTGGAGTCATAGGTTGGGACAAATGCTTTGGAGCCCTTGGTGCATTGAGTTACTAATTCCTAGAGCCACAGTTGGAACAAAATCTATGGAGCCCTGGAAGGTTGTGGGTTGAGTTACTATTTCCTTGAGCCCTGGACAACTTGGTTAGATACTGATATGGTTGATGTTAGTGATTTTTGTACCATAGTGGTGGAATCACTGTGGTTGAGGGTTAAGGTGGTGTGGCCTTTGGAAGCCCTGGTTGGTTTTATCTTGGTTTATTCCATGAGATCCAACATTCATGCTTGGAATATGGTGCGGTGGTGATTGGATGAAAGAGATATTTGGTTCAGCCCAATCTATGGTCAGGTGGTATGTGGAAGTCCTTGACTTGGTTGGAATTTTCATATGTTAATATGAGATATTTTCCTATTGTGATCTATGAGAATTTTTAGTGATTATGTTGGTGATATTATGGTTGATTTGTCTTGGTTTCCATTCTAGTTATGCGTTCGTTATATGTTGGTTATATGATGTAATATCTATGGATCTTGTCATGTTTTGATAAGTTAATAAATGGTTGATGAATGAAAGGATTAACAAGTGTTATTGCAACTAAATAAAGAGGGCTTAGAGCCTTCTTAGTGATTATTAGATGGAGATTATTAGTTTATGATCATATATGCACTCATGACCTGTAGCTTACATGTTTTCCAGATGTTTGACGAAATGTCTATTATGGTTTTAGGCATATTTGTTTCAAGTTATTGCTTTAGTTTTGATTGACTAGAATTGTTAGTACCTTTGTTTGAATTCTGGAAAGTTATAGCCTGTTTTGGGCAGTTCTCTAGAGGCTATCCTGGAAAAAGTGGCTCATATCTCGAAACTGTTGGCACTAAACTGGATTTTTTAGGTCATAACTGCATGGATACTAGCTTATGAGTGTGGTTGGAGGCTAATAACCACATGCATGCTTGTTGTGTGTGGTTGGGGGTTAAGCTTGTGAAAAAACAATCTGAACTCAGGATCTGGTCATCAGAGGTTGTGGACTGACTTCTAGGTGATCTAGTGTTCCTGAGGGATGTTTGTAAGTTGTTTGTGTGTCACTCCCACTTCCATAACTTGAACTTGGAGGTCAGGTCATGTCATAGTTACACTCATCTCATGTTTACCCTAGTGAGCTTGTAAATTTGGGTAAATGTGGGAGGTGTGGTTACACATAAGGAGTGTGGGGTTTTAGGTAGATTGGAAAACACAAGTATTTGAACTCTTTATAGATCTCTATTGAATCGAAACCAAATACCTCCCCTATCTGAATTCGCTTGAACGTCTAGATATTTCATGTGAATATCTGAGATTTTGAAAATTTGGTAAAACTTGTTGAGGCTGCTAAAAAATTATACAATCTCCTTTTAAATCATTTTTTTATTGTAACCAAATCACCCCCAAGTAGTATTCTATCGTCTGAAAACTGAGAGTGATTGATACTTTTGGTGTTCTAAGTTAAATAAAGGTTTGGGAGGCACCCAATAGTATGTTTATATTCTAGATGTATGCTCAATGTATCAACAACCAAGAGGAAGAGGAAAGGGGAAAATGTGCACCCTTGATGTAATCCCATAGAGGCTTTGAAGAATATAGTGACTCAACCATACATAAGAGGGGAATCCAGGGGGATTTAATACACAGAGAAATCCACTAATTAAAGGAGCAATCAAATTCCAATTTTCCCAAAACTTTATCAAAGAAGTTATGTCTGACTCTATCAAAAGGATTCACCAATTCAAGCTTAATGGGCATCCTCTTCCCCCCGACCCCCCGCCCTAAGGTTTATCGTCACTACAGTAAGTCTTATTTGCTCATGGTTTTTTGAAAATTATATGCTAAATAGTTGAAAAGGTGTATGTTTATTATTAATGGCATAATTTGATATAATTCCTTATATATTTTAATTATGGGTTTTTACATATGGTATCATAACCAGGCTACAAACCTTAAGGCCTATGAGCCTTAGGATGCATGTCTATTTTTTATAGAGCCTAATATATAAATTGGATTATTACCCTAAAATATTTGTAACATATGTTAATTATATTATAGCGTGCGTTACCAAAATTGTACTTATATATATAGGGTTTCATTGTTAGGCTTCCTTAAACTTGGAAATTCATGGTTTCATGTTAATAGCATATTGCAATCTATAAAGATCTAGTGCCCTTTTATTATGTCAGTTTTTTTATTTTTCCTCTCTAGGGAACGAACAATCTTCACATTGATGGTTTAGTGAAACCTTAACAATGGCAAAGCCAACATATTTCAATTTACACTTTCTATATGTTTGTATTTTTGTTGTATGCCCTAGGCTACTCATATATCTACTTGAAATTTAGTAATTCCAATTTATTACTAAAAAGCATCCCGTACCAACGTTGAATTGTAGAACTGGAATAAATTGGTTTCAAGTTTTACATTGATTGGAAGTTTTAGTTACAAATGGGTTTCCATCGAATCAAAGTATTATGAAACGTAAAATTCAATTAGTTGTTAAATTTGTTGACTCCTTTGACACCTTCCGTAATGACACATTAAACCAGTGTCGTCACATGCAAAATTTAAACGAACTTTAAACTAAGATATGCCTAATTTTTGTAACCTGTAAATACTTGTGCCCTTTTTCACTTTAAAAGTTGTCTTTTTGTTATTTCTTTGAATATATATATATATATATATATATATATATATATATATATATATATATATATATATATATATATATATATATATATATATATAAAGTAAAATAAAATTACATATTTGTAGGTACATAAAGTGCAAAAATCTCTGAGTTTTGACTATGTTGTAGCTCAAGGCTAAAAATTTTAGCACAAGACTGTATATTTCAGCAACCTAGAAAAATCACAGAAATTTCATCTACAGGTTTGAAAAAAATCCAGAGCAAGAGGAGCACTAAGTGTACTGATATAACAAGAAAAGAAAAAAATGTTTTAACCAATAGACTTTTGACACTGAATTCAACAGGACTTTGGTAACTGAGTTGACTTGAAACACAAGAAATGTAATTTCTGCTAAAAACAGTAAGATATTATGAATTATTTGGATGATCGGGATCAGGTTGTTTCCAGGATGGCCTACAGGCTTTGCTTCTAAATTTCTTATTTTTTCGCTTTGGTCCAACCCTAGGGCACTTAGTGTAGGCTCAAATTCGTTACGGAAATAGAATGGGAGCCTTGAATTTGGTTTCCTATCCAATCTTCATATATAATTGTGCATCGTTCCAGATTTAGATCACTTTTAGAGAGAGTATCTGTTGCACAGCCATGCTGCTAGATTTAGAATATCAAGGTGGGCCTCTCCTCGCAACCTGTCAATAACACATTTTGAGTCACCAAGAATGAGGATATGATTTATGTCTTTTAATTTGGCTATCATCATGAGGGCCCAAACAACGATCATTTTTTCTTTGGTATTTGTTCCCGTTCCAAGACCAATTTTGATCTGGACTGATCTATTGATCTATTACTTTTCATCCTAATCAGGCCACCTCCTCCACAAACCTTCTCTTAAGTCACTCCATAAAAGAATCCCAATGTAATATCTTGTTGAATGGAAGGATAGAGAGCTCTTTTCTAGAGAGGAAGGTATTCCCTCAAATGAGTGATGATATTTGAAACCTAAAACAAAATACATGGTCGATCATCTCTAAAGATATCATTGTTTCTTAACAACCAGATTCCCAAGGTTATAAATATAGGCAGAGTACAAAGTTGATTAAATTTCTTTTCCAGTGTGAAAATTTTTCCTCAAAGGAGGATCGCTTCTAATCTTATTTGATGCATAGAGATTGTAGGATAGATGACCATATTTCCTGGGAAACTAAACATCTTATCAAAAGATGATTAGAAGTATCCTCCCATTGTTTACAAAGGTCACAACCGCTAGGGCCCTGAAAGCCTCTTTTTGGAGGTTTTCCTAGGACAATATTTTGTTATGGAGGACCAACCACGTAAATATTCTTAATTTATTTTGGATATGCCATTTCCAGATGCTTTTGTACCACCATTTGTCAGCTGATATGGTTTGAGAGTGAGTTATATCTTCATAGGCCAATTTTGTTGTGATCTTCTAGTTGAGGAATCCCAACTCCAAACCAGAGAGTCCTTATAAATGTATAATTTCACTCCATTGAGTTTGATCTCTTTGAGAAAGAGTTCCCATTCTTCCGCTAGTGATCCAGCCAGATCTAAAAATGTTGATGACATCCAATAATTTTGAGAGGACTATGGGGAGGTCTCTTTTTTATGTCAAGAAGATAGAGGAGTCCTTTCAATTCTAAGGATTATCTGAATTATTTGATAATTTGTAGACTTTAGCCCCTCTAATGAAGGGGTCCTTTTCGAGGATGACTTGCTTCCAATCTCCAATTTTCCAAGCTATCCAGTTGAAGAGATGGGGAAAGGATGACATGAGAGCTTTCCAGACCATAGAGCCTCTATTGGGAGGGTTAAAGGCTTATCTTCTAAACCAATCAACCACATTTTGTTTTCTAACATATTTATCCTTAAAAATAATGCTAGAGAGACCCTTCTTGAACATGCTTCTCCACATTTTCTTCATTTCCAATGCTTGTCCAAACCAAAATAGGTTTTTGAAACCCCATCCTCCTATATGTTTGGGAGTAGAAAGGATAGGCCAGCTAGCAATATTGATCGAGATATTTTCACTTCAAATATGCATACATAATTTAATTTTAAAGGGCATGTAACCATAAGATTCATTCACATAAAAGATGCGGAAATAAATGACAACCATGATAAGAAAAGACACAAACAAGTTGATAACGGAGTTCACCAAGTGTGGGTTACGTCTCCAAGACCTGCCCAATGTGGGGAGGCCTCTTTCATTAATCTTCAACAAATTCAAATTACATGCATGTACAAAAGACACCTCATACCTCCACTTTCGAGGATGTCCTGAAAATTCACACCTATGCTGAAGAAATGGACTGCACCGTTGAATTCCTAGTGATAAATCGTGAAAATTAACTGTAAACTCAACCCCTTTCTGCTTTGGTCAAAATATGGACCCCCAGGAATCTCAAATATTCCCCAAAGATTCCTTCTCATGGGTTGACTAGAATCCATCTACTCAGATGAAGAAACTGATTACACCATCTGACTTCTTGCGAAAAATTGATTCATTTGAGTATAAACTCAGCATAATTCTGACACTGTGAAAATTTTCCTTTGAGGGAATCTACAAGATTCCTTCTTTGCATCAAATAATATTCTCCTCAAAATTTGTACCATATATGGCTCCACTGCCTCAACATATTTGTGCGCTCCTCTATTCTCCCTCACGCGAATGACAAAATTTCAGTTTAAATAATAATAAAAATTGGTCAGATTTCCCAACGTGCCTAGCTAGTTCCTCGGTTAGCAGACTAATTTTAAAAAATTGTTGACTAGTCGGTGAGGGTTCCAACCCTACCAACTCCCCCCTCCCCATATGGAATTTTGTATTTTTTTTTGTAAGCCCTGCAGGACTACATCTTCAACATGTCCAGTATATCACCCTGATCGGGGCGTGGAATTGAACCGATGACTTCACATCAAGGAGTGCCTTAACAAGGCACCTGATCACCATTTATCCAAGAACCCATGGACGTTGGGTGGCGTTTTGCGTTATTTGAAGGTGGTGGTTGTTTTAAAATTGGGGCCGAACATTCGCAAGTCAGCCCACCTGACCGAGCGGTTTCAAACCCTGTTGACCCCCCATTAAATGGTATGGTTGTTAAAAAATCGAACCTATTTGGGCCATTTTAATATTATATGGTGGGGAGGGTGGCGGGGGTGGTGGCCAAAATTTTGGGGTCATCGGAGAAATTAACTAGGCGACAATTTCACCAATTTCGGTCGCTGGAAACTATCACCGCAAAGTGCCAAAAATTTTCCTCGTTAATTTCCATCAAATTTAGCAGCTCCACCAGATTTATCTAGACTCCAAATTTAGTTGTCGTTCTGCTAACTTTAGCAAGTGGGCCTAGTTTACTAAAACTTTGACTGGCCATAAATTTCACATATGATGTCAGATTGAGGTGTCGTTTTCACCATTGGAAATATTGCGACCAAATATTCAATCTAAACCTAGTTTAGTGGTAATCCAAGAACTTTTATTTTTGAGCATTTCATGTGCCCTCTTTGATCTCTAAGTGTTTCTAGAGCCACTTGGATCATTCCTCCCCACTTACGAGCCTTTGGTCCTCCAAAAGCATGAACAAAATCTACAATTTGTTGTACTCCCTTGTCTACATAACAATTGTCGTGACAAGCCACACTTCCTTCTCCTTCACCTTTGTACTTTGGAGCCATAACTGACGAACCAACACCTACATTCTATGCAAACCTGCAGAACATTCTTTGCAAATTACGTACAAGACCAAACATTACTCAAACAACCCCATACTTTCCAAGAGTTTATAACGCACTCTTTAGTCAAGTTTACATCAAAATCATAACAAAACCAACACCCCAGCTATCAAAAAAAGGCCAAAAACATCATCATGTTGCATTCGTAAGCGATGGAAAACTCTTCATCACTTTTACAATCATTTCACAACATGTGATTTAAAAAATGTGGCAATGACAAGCCATTGTCTCTAATAAAACCATCTCTCACTCATGAAAGTGAATGGGTCATCATTTTGGATCCAATTTTCTTGTTAAACAACTTCACCAGTTGATTCCTTCATAAGTTATTTCTAGACACAGATTATATGATATGTGGCTCTTTGATGTCCATCCCTATTGCAATGTCTGCAATGATTATTTCTCCTCTAAAAAATTTGGACCATCTTCGAATGCTTGTTCCTGGTGTGCTTCTAATGAGGAGAACTTCCGGTGAAATCCTCATTATCCTTGGAGTGTGGTGAGGTACTCCCATCATCCATTGTTGGTCAATCACTAGTTGTCTTGGAGCATTCTCCAACCTCTTTTCTAACATAACCAAGTCTTGCATAACGAGTAAATTCCTCCATTTTTATGGGATTCACAATGCCTTGGCCATTAATTCCAAGGCCCTTTCCTTAATACCCTATTTTCTTCAAAAATATTGATCTAATTCTTGTAGTATGTTTCTAAAAAGTAGTGAATCATCATCATAAAAAGAGCATTAAATTGAAGAATCACTTTTTACCTAAGGCTTGTTATGCTGCAACTTTTCCAAAGCCTCCTTCTTTGCTTGTAACTGATGTTGTAACCTTTTTTTTCTCCCTTTCTGCTTCCTGTAGGAGTCTCCTTAGTTCAACATTCTCTAATTGAATTCTTTGGTTGATCTCTTCAAGTTCTTGGAGCCATGAAGTAAATGGTTCCCTCCTCATTTTTGGCAAAAAATCTGCTGAAATATTTGCCTCGTCGCGTGAATCAGAACCCAAGTTGATAGGTCCATATTCTGTAATCCCAAGAGTTGGAATCTTGATTTCATCACCTGAGTCTGATCCTATGAAAATTGGTCCAACATCTGCAAATCCTACAGTTGTGATATTCTCATCATCCTCTTTCAGATAATTGGTATTGCTGCATAGTTGCAATTGTCTTATGCTTCTCCTTCCTACCATTCCTCTTTAGCCTCAATTTTGGATGCAGTTTCCAGCAATGTTCCTCATTATGCACTTCTTGCTCACAATGAGTACAAGAGGGATTTTCTTCCTTTCTCTTAGCTATTGTTGTGCTATTTGGGTGGCCATCCTGCTCATGCTTCCCCCTACTTTAAAGATATACAACCTTCACACTTGCTTCATCAAGAGTTTTAGGTTCAAATAATAACAATGAATGACACAAATAACTATGCAAAGAGCCAATATATTTCATCATTGTCTCAAGAGAGTCTAGTGGAACATTCAATGCTAATGCTTGTTTCCTAAAATCCTCTATAAAAATTTTGAACATTTTGACCTTTAATTTGTTTCAAATGTTTCCATTCCATCATGGCCTTATGTTTATAGCCAAATGGGTAAAATTGTCCTCTAATAGTAGAAACAAACTCGAACAAAGATGAAATAATTTTACGACTACTATTACCACCTTTTTGCAGCTTGCTTTCCCACCATAAGAGAGCAGTCCCACTGCAACGCCACTCACCTGAAGGGATGCTAACTAGATCTTGACCTCATCCTATTTGATTCATTATATGCGGAAATATACTTCAACCAGTCTTATCCAATTATCTAGATTTTTTGCATTAGATTCTCCATTAAACACAAACAAATCAAACTTGACATCCAACTTTAAAAATGGATTTTTAGATGTATTCCTATGATGTATGTAAGAATGATTAGAAGAGGAAGAAGAAGAAATTTCATTGGAGGATGGAGATGGAGGGGGATCTTCTCCTCCACCTTCATTATTTACCAATCCATGATCATTTGTTCCTTCTTTATTCTCTGGTTTTTCCATTGTCTTCTCATACTCTGCAAACAATTTGTCCACTTTTTCTGCCACGGTGTAGAATTCCTTGCGATAATTTCGATCTTCGTCCAACTGAGCATCTTTGTCTTCAATTTTCCTTCTACGTACTACATGCCCTTCTTCTGAATCAAAGTACTTAATTTTTCCTTCCCCTCTTTAGATCATTTCCCTAGTTATCATACACTTGCAATTCACATCAAGGGAAGACCCACTCTGATACCAAACTTGATCTAGATCTTTTCACTTCAAAGATGCATACATAGTTGCATTTTAAAGGCCTGTAACCATAAAATTCATTCACATAAAAGAAGCATAAATAAATGACAACCATGAGAAGAAAAGACACAAACAAGTTGATAATGGAGTTCACCCTTTGTGGGTTATGTCTCTGGGACCTACTCAATGTGGCGAGGCTCTTTCATTAATCTTTAGTAAATTCAAATTACATGCATGCACAAAAGGCACCTTATACCTCCACTTCCGAGGATGACCTGAAAATGCACACCTTTGTTGAAGAAATGGACTGCACCTTTGAATCTGTGGCGAAAAATCATGAAAAATGACTATAAACTCGACCGCTTTATGCTTTGGTCAAATATGCACCCCCCCCCCCCCCCCCCCCCCGAGAATCTCAAATATTCCCCATATATTATTTCTCATGGGTTGACTGGAATTTATCTACTCAGATGAGGAACCTGATCACACCGTCGCACTCTTGGAGAAAAACTGAGAAAAATGAGTATAAAGTTGGTTTGGTTCAAAAACTGACATTTTCTCGCCTCTAAGGGATCTCAAATATTCCTCAAGATTCCATAAAAATTCCTTGATGCAGGTTGACTGAAATTTTGTTGCTCAGATGACGAAATTGATTACACCATCTGACTCCTTGCGAAAAACTAATACATTTGAGTATAAAATCAGCATAATTCCGACACTATGAAAATTTTCCCTCCAAGGAATCTCCAAGATTCTTCCTCAGCATCAAAAAATATTCTCCTTGAAATCCATTCCAGACATGGTTCCACTACCTCAGCATCCATGCGTGCTCCTCTGTTCTCCCCCGGGTGAATGACAAAATTTCAATTTAAATAAAAAAATTGGGTGGATTTCCTAACACACCTAGTGGGTTCCTTGGTTGGCGGACTAATTTAAAAACTTTTTTGACTGGTCGGTTGAGGTTCCAACCCTACCAACCCCCCCCCCCCTCGATATGGCCTTTGGCAGTTCATTGGGTAGTGTTTTGTATTATTTGGAGGTGGCAATTGTTTTAAATTTGGGGCCACTCGCTAGCGGGCCGGCGGGTTCGAACCCCGCAAACCCCCCATTAAATGGTATGGCCATTGAACAATCGGCACTATTTGGGCCATTTAATATTATATGGGCCCTCGCCCCCCCACCCCCCCGTATATATTTTTATATATATATATATATATATATATATATATATATATATATATATATATATATATATATATATATATATATATATATATATGTATATATATATGTATATATATATGTATATATATATGTATATATATATGTATATATGTATGTATATATGTATGTATATATGTATGTATATATGTATGTATATATGTATGTATATATGTATGTATATATGTATATATATATGTATGTATATATGTATATATATATGTATATATATATGTATGTATGTATGTATGTATATATGTATGTATATATGTATGTATGTATATATGTATGTGTATGTATGTATGTATATATATATATATATATATATATATATATATATATATATATATATATATATATATATATATATATATATACAAAATAAAAATAAAAATACAAAAAACAGGTCAAAATTCATCGATCGAACTTTTTCGCTAGTTTCGGCCACAAAATATTGTTGCCGCAAAGTGCCAAATTGTTGCCTCGTTAATTTTCGCCAAATTTAGTGTCTCCACCATATTTAGTCAGAATCCAAATTTAGTTGGTGTCTGCTAACTTTAGCCAATGGGCCTAGTTGACCAAAACTTCGATTGGCCATAACTTTCACATATGATGTCAAATTGAGGTGTTGTTTGAACCGTTGGAAATATTGAAATGAGCTCTTTGATCTAAACCTAGTTTCATGGTAATCCAAGAATTTTAATTTTTGAGCCTTTCATGTGCCCTCTTTGATCTCTAAGTGTTTCTGGAGCCATCTCGATCAAAGATGGAAGCCTCCTTTGTTACTTTTTCCTGCCCATAAAAAATTGAAAATCAACTTTTTCATCATGTTTACGATAGTTGTAGGAAGTTTTTCCAAAGATAGCCAATTAACAAATATGTTTTCCAAGACATATTTAGTCAGGATCATTCTTCCTCCTAGTGATATCTTGTTGTAACACCAGAGGTTTATTATTTGTTCCACCCTTCTAATCATCCACATTCATATTTATTTATGATAGTCATTTGGTTTTAAAAAGAATCCTAGATAGTTAATTCCATTCACCAAATTTGAGTTCTGCAAAGGAAGGAAAGACTAGATTTCTGAGAGAATATATGGCCTAATAGCATTTTGATGAAAGGTGAATTTTGTTAGATTGATATCCATCCATGTTGCATTGCAAAAGAGTGAAATACATCTGTGCAAGACCTTTCATTTTGCTATAGTCCCAAGGCCTAAGAGAAAAACATCATCCACAAATAGGAGGTGGGTTGATGTGCATATTTTTGGCAATTTGTATTCATCTTATGTTACCCTTTTTTTTTCGTACAACAATAAACGACTCGGACCTTCCATCATGAGGAGGAACATAATTGGTGATGACACGCATCCCTACCTTAGTCTCCGCAAGCCAGTGAACTTTCTAGAGGACGATCTATTTATGAAAACTAAATAATGTGTTGAAGTAACACAACCCATGATCCAGTTAGTCACTTCCAAACCTAATCTTATTTGTAGGAGGGAAAGCCTTAGATAGGTCCAATTGACATTATCGAAACCTTTTTTTAGGTCCATTTTGAGCACCAACGCTGTTTGGTTCATGGTTTTATGGAGTGCAGGGCTTCTTGAACAATTCCTACAACATCATGAATTTGTGTCAGCTAGGAAGCCAAATTGATTAAGAGATAATTTCTCAGCTATGGACCTTTTGATATAATATTAGTGATACCTTTATACACCAAATTTCACAAAGAAAATGGCCTAAAGTATAGAAAATACTTTGGCTTAGAAATTTTTTGGATTAAGGCTATATAGGTCGCATTAATAGCTGTAGAGACTTTTCCAAATTTCCTAGATTCCTCAACCATGTTACATGGATCTTGACCCATGAGGTCAAAAAATGAGAGGAATAGTTCCACCCTCCAACTATCAGGCCCCAAACTTTTGTATTTTGAGATCTTCTTTAGATCTCCTTTAATATCCTTAAGGGTGACAGAGCTACCAATCTGAATTGCTTCCTCTTGGTTGAAAAATCTCAGGTAATGTTTAATTAGCTCAAGTTCTAAGTTGATACTAGATGAACCAGGGTTTTTGAAGAAGGAATGGAAAAAATTAGGAGCAACAAATTTCAATTCATTGGAAGAAGAGATTGACTTTCCCTCTTCTATTTCAAGCTCCCATATGGAGTTGATGTTCTTTCTGTGGTTTGTGAAGCTATGGAAAAATTTAGTGTTACCATCCCCAATTTTTATCCAAGTGGCCCTACTTTTTAGCCTCCAGGATTCTTCGTCCCTTTTAAGAATCTTCCTTTTTTATCTTCCAAGAAGCTCATTTTACGGGATATATCAACTGAGAAATAGGAGAAAAATGATTGGGAGATCTTATCATATTCAGATTCAATTTCCAGGAGCTCTTCTTATTGTTTTGTTTTCATATTCCTCTCCCAAGCGATAACTTCCTTTTCAGCTCCATGAGATTTCTAACCAAGGATGACATAGCAAAGGAGGAGTTATTGCACAGACAATTTTTTTCATTTATCCATAACCACATGTCTGAAAGTCTCATCTTCCAACCATGAATGGTTGAATTTGAAGGGGTGGTTATGATGATGAGGTTCAAAGTCAATTTCCAGGAAAATTACTAAACGATCTGAGATCTTGCCTTGAGAAATCCAGGAATGTGTCCTTCCCATATTTTTTGTTAATTTCTCTAACATTAGGAATATATCCAGACGCTTTGCAATGCCTTCTAAACCAGTTCTTCCATTTCTCCAGGTGAGAACTAAAGGGAACGAAGGGATGTCCCGAAGCTTGTGTATTTGGATCATACACAAAAATTAGGAACACAAGGGGTGAGAACAAGCTCATTCTCCCCATGTCTCCCCTGAACCTACAGTAAAATTTAAATATCCAACAAGGATGAGAGCTTTGTCCGGAAGAATTCCACTATTTTGGATCATATCCCAGAAAGATTGTATTTCATTATAAGGCCCATAACAGTTAACCAAATTTGTGGGGATGGGACATCCTCTAAGGGAGCCTTCTAGGATAATACCCATGGAAGAAGAGTAATCTTGTAAGGATGCGGAGGAAAGATCCTAAAGAGTGAGAAGACTACCTGACAAGCCATTAGAATCCATAGCACAAGAATGTCATCCTGGACACAGCCTTCTAAAACTCTCCCTGGCTTTATCACCCACAAACATTGTTTCTTGTAAGAAAATGATGGATGGGCGGTGGACATTAATCAGTCTCTTAAGAGATGAATATTTTGAGGGTTCCCCCGCCCCTTTGATGTTGAGGGATAAAATAATCATTGGATGCAGGAGAGAGACGGCTTCTGAGCTCTAAGTGCCCTTCTATTAGTATCTAGATCTATGTGTAGCGAGAGGCTAAAACCTCCTTGGATAGCCTCAAAGAAAATGCCTTCTTTTGCAAGCACTTTTTTATTATTATTTTTCTTTATAACGGTTACATTATTGAAAGTAGAGCCCATATAATTCTAGGGAATGCTTACAAGTGTAATCCTTGAGGAAGGGATGGGAGAGAGCTTCAGTGCCTCTTTGTATGAAAGTACTGAAGCAGAAGGAGCTGAAGTAGATTTATTCATAGAGAAATGTGTAACGGGGGCCGTTGGGCAAGGTTGAGCATCAGACGAGAGAAGGCTTGATTGGAAGAGTTAATTCCTAGGTTGATCGCTAGATTTCAGAATTGGATTGATACAAATATATTTATTTACTAGTTTATAAAATTTTTGTTTAGAAGTTTTATGTTTAGACAAATTATGGGCATTGTGTTTATAGTTTGGAGATACAAAATGACCAAACGAGAAGGGTGCAGTCATGGAAATATAATTTATACCTATTTGTTCAATTTGATATAGAAGTAAAGAATCTTCAATTGACAAGTCTTGGATAAGAGAATCAGATTCAAGGGTCGACTTACAGGAGTGGTGCACATCCCAGGAAGTGCCTTGTTCAATGGAGGATTTGTGTCCCTAATATGCAATAATGTTTGACTTGCCTTTGTTTGTGCGTTGTCTATCGGCTGCACCAAATTATCCACGATTTGTCCTCTTGACTCAACTGAGAAATATTGGTCTGCAACACATCTACAGTTGGCCTAGTAGAAGGTGAACATATGTTTTCATAAATCCTTATTTGGGTTCCATTGGACTATCCTTCTGACATGAATGCTTGATATTGGGCAGCAAACCACCTTTACCCTGTCTAGAGTGGAGCGAGCGCAAGTTTCCTCAGTTCAAAATCTGGGTTATTGAAACATCTTCACAGGTCTCTTTTGATCCTTTGAGAGCAGGTTCTGACTAAGGCTCAAAGATCTTTAACATCGACTTTATAGAATTTGAAAAACTTGTGCCCTTTTTATTTACAAAGCATCCTCTTATTTTCAAACATAATGATTTCAGCTACTACCGAAGTTCCATTTGTATTAAGTTTCATTTGTTTATTTGTTTATGAAATATGTTTATAAAATGTAAGAATTTTAATAATATATACATGTTTTAATAAATGGGTAATGAAATATAGATTTATAGGGAACACGTTAAAAATATATATATTCATAATTTTTTAATAAGGAAAAAGAAAGGTATTTGAATAGAGTATAATTACACAAGAAGGGATGAAAAGTAACAAGTGCTACACAGTAGCTAGTACCTATCATTTAGTCTAAATGTATCTAAATTAAATTTAAAAAATTTGTGTTGATGATGGTACCCAAATGATAATTACTAGGATGACCCATGAGCATATGTATTTGAGTGTTTATATTAGATCTACTACATATGCCTCACTTATTCTTGGCATCATTTATGGGTATGACACTAAGCAAAAGTATGATATGCATGGATATGGTATTCTACTACTACCCTTGCTTAGATATTATTCCCTTGTTACTACTAATTGTCATGTGCATTTTAGAATTGTTCTCTCTATAGACATTGGGATTATTCTAAGGAATCGTATTTTCTTATATTTTATATCAATTTAAGTTAAAAAAAATATAAATATAAATTAAGGAATATATAAAATTAAACAATTTAAATTATTAAAAGTTTAATTAATAAATATATATTTTTAAAAATAATTAAAAACATATTAATATTTTATATAAGAGTAAACTACTTTTTTATTAAAATAGAAAGTTAATCATTTTTCTTAAAATATAGTTAAAAATGAAATTTAACAATTTAATTTATAATTATATAAATTGAAGTCAAAATTTATACTATACTAAATTATATATATAAACAAACAAACTATGATAAAATAAATAATTACTAACTATTTTTTATATGCAATTAAATTATACTTTAAATTAGAATTTCATGTTAGATATCATATATACTAGTATGTAAATAATATGACTATATACTATAACTATATTAATACTAGCAGTTGCACGGAAAGGTGCAAAGGAACATCAATAGGAGGAGTGGGGAATATGTAAAGCTCAATTCATATTCTCAATTTTTTTTCTGAGAAATATGTTGAATCACATTCGTGCTTGGATGAACTGCGTTGGATTTTGAGTTCATCTCATGAGCGCAGAATTGTCCTATTGATGTTGGCGTGACCGTCAAAATTTATAACCTGAGGACTTTCCCTTCTGACCTCATCAGATGAATCATAATTAAGATATTGTTCATTAACGAAGGCTTTTTAAATGGTTCCACTCCTAGCTTTTATGTAGAGATGGAGGTAATACAAGCGATATACAATACAGTGAGAGTAGCCATGCATGGAAAAGCCAAATTTTAATGGTATTTTTATCATTATCATTGTTCGGCTCTACATCTAGTTGTGAGCTTCTTTGTAGTTGCATTCTCCCTTTATATACAATTAAGTCAGTCAATCAGTCGACACAAATTTTATTGCGCAGGTGAAACCTCTTACTCTCTCTATTTTTGGATAGCCCGCTCTTACCCCTAAAGGATCCGCTCTCTCCCCTAAATCCTCTATGTCTTTTATTCCATTTTGGTGGAATTTCGCATTGTAGCGATTCCACTTTTTTGAATTGATGAAAATGACGCCGATCATGGAGAAGGAGATTGGAATGAGGGTCATCTCTAATCAACATGACATGATGTTTTTTGTCTTTGGATCATGGGCACCTAAATTCCCTTTATGCATCTTGCCAACAAACTTGCCACCCGGGGCCTTACGGTAACCTTCGTTGTCAGATTTCATCAAAATTCCTCACTACGAAAGAAGGTGGAGGCCATGTAGAAGATGAGGTTGGACATCCACTTGGTAGAAGTGGAGGTCGCCAGCGATGACTTGACCTTTGGGAAATTCATAGCAAATGATCACTTCAGCTACCGACACTTTAATCCGCACCAACAAATGTGTGCAAGAACCCTTCAAATGCTTGCTGGAGTGATTTATAATTGGATAAACAAGCGGTTTTATAGTTGGTCCACCCCAGTGCCTCATTGCATATTTCCTCCTCGGGAGGGCGTTTTTTTTTGGCTACCTAATGGATCAACCACTTCCAACAAGAAAACACAATATCAACAGAAGTTAATAGAAGAAAACCTCTTGTGGATTGAACCTTCAAAACAATCT
Source organism: Pinus albicaulis (assembly GCA_034641835.2). Lineage (NCBI taxonomy): Eukaryota > Viridiplantae > Streptophyta > Pinopsida > Pinales > Pinaceae > Pinus > Pinus albicaulis. Next base: position 270,108,278 of record CM076570.1, on the reverse strand, counting down.
CCTCCTCTGTAGTGGTCAAATAATATCATGATTATGGGAGATAATCTAGCAAAGGCATTAGTATCTTCTTTGCAAAGGCAAGCAAGGTATGGTTGGAAACTTGGGAACTGATATTCAGAAAGTTGAAGAGAAAAATGAGAACCTTGTACACCATATTGCAAGTAACATTTTGTTATGGAAATCTTTACTAAAGGAATTTAAGTACAACTTAAGGGGAGACACTAGTCTTGACCGTGGAACAATGAAGAGCTTAATTGCACCGGTTACTGTTCAACTTGATTCAGATAAATATCTATGCTATGACAAGGTTGAGCTCCTATACTTGAGTGTTATAAGCACAGGTCCTAATAATGCTCTTTTGCTATCAAATTATGCTCGGTTCCTCCATCTCGTCAGACATGATCATGACAGGTGTTTTCTGGCTGCTCATCATTTCCCCAAGCCTATTTAATCATTTTTTTTGCTTGTTATCTCCATTTTTTTTCCTTACTTTACAATCATGATGTATATCTTGATCATATTGAATTGGTTTATAGTTTTTTTTGCATTTGTGATTTGAAATATTGTAAATGTTTACAATATAATGTCAAGATTTAGAAATCAGACTCTCGAACGAAAACTGAACAAAGAAAAATGCCATTGAATGACACATAGCTAGAGTTTTTATTTCAGGGTCTTAGGAAATTAGCTTAGGAAAAAATGAATGCATCGTTGTTTGCACAAACGGTACACCAACTACGTATACGACTGTTGTATTTCAGAGTTTAGAGTAATGGGAGAGGATCCTGGATTGCAAAATGTATTGGATTAGGTATGGTTACATGTTCTTGTAATACAATTTATCTTCAAACTCAAATTTTTTGGACTGTCTGTCGTAAGCAAATTTTGCATTGTGTTTTAGCATTCAAACCACTAAAAGACAATGCGTAAACATTGAATCTGACAAATCATACATAAGCAAATTTGGAAGATAGGTTGGACATACTATTATAGATCTTGTTTTTTGATATTAGCAAAATTAAGTTAATAAATGCTTTATGTGTTTTTTTTAAGTATTAATAAATGATGAAAAAATCTTTCGTTAAAAATCACATCCAAATAAATTTGGTCGACGCGTTTCGAACCAGCTGAAAAACTGATCAGAAGACCCAATTAAATAGATATGAGAAGCTCCAACTAGCCGTTGAAAAATAACGACTAGTTAGACTAAATCAAAGTCATAGTCAAAAAATAAAATGTTTTTTTATATGATATTGTATTTTTTTAAATGCCATTTGATATTTTCTATTAAAATATAATTATAGTATGTAGTCATATCATTGTTATTTTCTATTTTTACGTTGAAAGCATTCTCTCTACAGGCTCAGGCTTGGGTGAGTAGACATTGTTCAGTTTTAATTTTGTTTTGTTTTCCTCGTACTAATGAAGACATTGTTCAGTTTTATTTTGTTTTCCTCGTACTAATGAAAATTTTCCATGTGGAAAAAGTTTGAACGGAGTAGCTTTGTGTACTTGCTGATGGTGCTGACGGAAAATGTTCGGTGTTCTGCGAACACCGAGTGAAGGCGTGTGGCTGAACGTGCTTCTATTGCTGGAGAAAACGCTCATCTTTCAACTCTCTAGAGGTCACATGGGTGCCAAGGGATTGATGCAGGGTCTTGTGAGATCGCTGCAGGATTATCAGAATTTCTTCATAAAATGCAGGCTCGACCGACACAACGAGTAATAGGAGCGGAGGAGCTGCTCGATTGATGGGAGATCGAGGTGTCCTAAGGCCGCCATTATAAAGGAGAGAAACTATGGGTCGACCAGCGGGAATTTTCTCATGCCGCAAAAATCTCCTCCTTTAATAATGTGGACCGGTTAAGCCCAACGCCCTCCCTTTTGCCTTGCAATACTATACAAGATAACTTCGAGGCATTTACCTAGTCCATTTTTACAATAAGTTAATACATTGATAATATAAGATATCACATATTTGTAACCTTTCACAAGCTGTGGGATTATCAGAAGCTCATCATAAAATCCCTCTTAGCACTCTGCTTAACCGAGTGGAACAGTGGGAAAGCCATGAGGGTCGACACAGTGGATGCCATTTTGGAACTTCTCCCAAATTTGAAGGATGTCTACGCAGAGCGCGCCTTGGAAACTCTCGATCTCCTTTGCACTGTCTCTGAAGGGTGGTATGCGCTAAGAGAGCATGCGTTGGCGGTTCCTCTACGTTTGGATATGATTCTGAAGGGATACGACAGAGGGCATGAGTATGTTGTGACTGCGCTCTGTGTTATTTGTGTGCACGAGGATGGCAGCGTTGATGCTAGGGAGAGTGGAATTAAATCTGGTGGTTTTACCCAGTTGTTTCTTTTTCTTCAAAGTGATTGTACTGTAAGGGCTAAGAGGAAAGCCTTGCAGCTGCTCAAGGTCCTGCATAAGGTATGGGAGGAGGGGAGCTGTAATATCCCTGATAAAAATTGTATTTCCAGTTCCCCTGATAAAGATAATGATTGGCTAAGACAATGAGGATTTCAGTCATTTTCCTCTGAGTTCGCAGAATGAAAATAAACTTCACACCAATTGCCTGTAAACCCATCGTCAGTTCCTCAATCTAAGCTCTCGAAATGGAATTCTTACTGCCAAAAGAGATGTAAAGAACATATTTCTCCGCCTGCGTGTATATCTAATCCAAGAAATCCTCTGATTTCATATTTACTCACTTTTCCAGCGCGGGAGTGACTCTACAGGGCCAGTGTTGGAAAGCCTCTTGTGGAAGCAGGGGCCATATTGTTAAAATGGCCTTAAATGAACAGCATAGGTTAAAATTCTACAAATTTCATAAACGAGTGTTTTCTCTAAACGATAAACTTAAAATATTAATCCATCTTTTCATTTTATTTTATTTTTGTTAATTTCGTAGAGCCTTACCATTTTCTATATATCATAAAAGAAGATTGTTATACATACACTAACGCATTTTGTGGCCTCAACCTGCCCGAAGGAAACCAAGTTTGTTGGCCACCGGAGTGAATTAAAAGCCAACCAGTATTGAAATTGTTTTTTCCTTCTACTTGCCGCTATATCTATTTTAATATGTCCAAAAAAAATATAGTTTCCCCAATGGCTGTAAAAACTTGCGGCAAAAAACATTAAAACTAAAAGACTAATAAAAGCAAATGTCACCCATCAGAAGAGTCAATAGGTGTCAGTTCTTTTGTAGTAGAACCCGGCATCTCTACTTGCTGCATTGCTTGTAGTTGTTTTTCAATTCTTCCAATTCTTGCCGTAGCATGGTACTGAGACATGGAAATAAATCGAATTTCCTGTTTAATTTGCTGCAGCTCTGAAACAACTGAAGGGTTTCCTTCTGTTCCCTGCATGCTAGTAATGGTCTTCGCCAAGACACACTTGAGCTTCCAATATCTGTTGACAGATTGATGGAAGAGGGATAACCTTCCTCTTGTATTCCCCTGGTCATAGAGGAAGTCCATGGTGGCCTCCTGCTGCTTGATATCTTCATCTTCATGGTTACTCTCTCTTTCCCAGCCTTGGTTGGTATTTCAGATCTGAGTTTTATTTCTAGCTTCATAAAGATCATAGATATTTTCCATAACTTCTTTATTGGTTTTCCTTCCGCACTTACTAGGTCCCTCATTCTGACTCGGTTGTTTCTGTTTCCCTTTTCCAGTTCCTTTGCGTTTTCCATATTGTCCTTTTGCCATTACTTTGGGCTGAGGGGCAGAAACCAACTACTTTTCTGTTATCCCTGTAGTACTTTAGAACAGGCCTGTATAAGGCAACATAAAATTAATAAAAGTTTGTAGGTGAATTTTGGTGGAGTTCATTACGTCCTGATATACTGGTGGATCCTCAGACGTTGCAGAGCAAGCAACCTTTTTCTTGGTGTTAATATAAAAGAGAGAGACATTTAAAGTATCTTTGCAACAGTTGAGTTCTAAATTTCTTCTAAGGTTTTTTGAGCATCGAAACTAAAAGTAAGGACTCCTAACATCACACAACAGAGAGATTTTTTGAGAGGGGCGATTAAGGGTTGGGAGATTGTCATTTTTGAGCATGCAAACCTGCTCATACACTCGACAGGCAGCGTCATTTTCGATGGTGCTATGACCCCGAATTATGGGATGAATCTCTTGTAGAGGGGGTTTCCAAGGAGCTTGCATGTGGCTCTCATCATGAGGCGGGGGTGTCGAATTAGGACGCAAAGCATCATGGATATGGCCATGAATTAGCTTGGCTCTACTATTGAAACACCCACGGGGATTTAGCTGGATTTCTACACTAAAGCACTGACTTGAGTGAGCATTATCAAGACATAAGGGCGAGCTTCTAAAGCAGGTTTAATAACTAGGAACTCTGCATTAGAATTGTAACATAAAAAATGAAAGCAAAGAACATACTTGTAAGCAAACCCATTACAGGAATGAAGAAAAACCTGTGTGGCCTTATAGTCATCTTCCAAATTGGTATCGCCTTCATAACTTGTGACAGTAACAAGAAATTGACAAAGGAGGGTGGCAATAGCCATAACATACCAAAATTTTGGATGTCGCCATAGCTCTACCTCTGTTTCCTCAGACTACTCTGGGGAACGCCTACTGAGAAATTTACTTCTCTGAGGTTCCCTTTCCTATTTTAAATCCGCCCATAGGCACTGTTTCAAAACTCCACCTGACATGATATGTTGGCAACCTTCTTTTCCGTAGGCTTGCATTATTTTTTAGCGTGTAACCGTATACCATCACCAGACTCCTACAGAAGTTGCAATTACTCGTTTTGGTGGACGGTCAGGTGCACACCTCCGCTTGGCACTGACCTTTGTCCGTTCAGAGCATTGTGGCACCCCAATCGGGGGTCATTGGCTCTTTTTTTATCTCTTTTTATAATGAGTTGTAACGGATGGAGTTCTATATTCCAGGCCTGATTGTTTTGATTGATATCTAATTGTCGGCTTTCATTCTTGCAAGCCCAGTTAGCAATATAATCTGCACCTTCGTTCCCCCCTCTGCGGACATGTAAGGGAATTATGTAGCCTATATCGTGTATTATTCGGTTGATTTCTTGAATTAGCCTCGTCGTGTTCTAGCTTTTACTTATCTTTTCCCATGGGGTCCCTTGTTGCAGTTTTCGCAATACTCCTGTAACCATCATTGAATCTCCTTCGACTACAATTTTGTTATAATTTTCCTAAACCGCAATAGATAGTCCTATTTGACTGCCATTAGCTCAGCTTCATTGTTCGTTGCATACCCAACGTCCATCACATATGCTCTACACATGGATCCTTTAGAATTTCAAAATAAACCTCTTATTCCTGCTTGCCCTGGGTTCCCTTTGGAAGCCCCATCATAATTTAGCTTCAGGAATCCCGCTTGGGGAAACTGGAAGATGTCCATGGGGGTTTTCCTTTGCGGTTTGAATTTCCATAAAGCTTTCGCTAGAATTTGGGGTTTTAAGTTGAGCACAGTTAGGATCCACTCTTCATTTCCTTTTGCCATCCAATCTTCTTTCGTCCATTGTTCTTCTAATATTGTTTCTCGGATATTATCCACAATCACCTTCCATATCTGGCTGATATCCCTTGCTTCTTCTTTGAAGATTCGATGATTTCTTTCTTTCCATATTCCCCAGAGGAGAAATCCCATGGACAGTCGCCATGCTTGTTTCAAAACTTCACTTTTGTATCCTCCTTTTCGCCATTTTATGATTGTCTCATTTATGCTTGTTATGTCTCTATCTATTTGTTGGAAGATCGCACTAGTGTTTTGCCATAGATAACCTGCCAAGGAACAAGTATTAAATAAATGTTCTATACTTTCTGCATTCTCATTACACATTTTTCATATTGAAGGGCCCTGCATTCCTCTGTGTTGCAGTTGATCCCATGTAAGGATCTTGCGATGGCTTAGTAACCAAAGGAAGTGTTCTAATTTTGGCCAAAATTCGGCTCCCCATATTTTTTGCCATATCGGGATTGTCTTGTTTTGATGATTGTTGGATCTAATCAGGTAGCCTTCTTTTATGGTGAACATGCCTTTGTTTTGATAGCCATCTCAAGATATCTTCCCTAGTTGTCGAGACCAATTTCCTGGTTTTCATTTCCTTATCAAAATTTTTCCATTGCAATGTTTCTGGGGCATGCCGCCATTTCCCTTTCCCTTCCATTTCTGCCATTGCCCTTCCTCCTCCCGATTCTAGTAGTTAATAACTGATCTTTGGTTTGGTAAGTTTGTGAATAGAAAAATTTCTCCCAAGTCCAAATGGCTAAATAATTCCTCCCTTTGTTGCCATGAGGCTTCCCAAAAAAGAGTTGTCCTCCCTCCTCGAACTTCCTAGAAACTATGTTGTCTTATAAGGTCTCTGTTGGTCGCAACTAAGTTCCAGATATTTGATCCTTTAGGCATGACATCTACTTTTAGTTTCCCTGTTATTGTTGCAGGAATTTCGTATTTTTTTTCCCAAATGATCTTCCAAAGGTCAGTTCCTCCTTGGAGCCATCTCCACCATAGCTTCGCTCCCATTATCTGATTTCACACATAGGGATCTCTCGGTCCTAGGCCCCCTGCCTTTTTTGTTTTAATGAGCTTATCCCATGAAAGGAGAGCCCATTTCCGAGTCTCTTGAGCTCCTTTCCATAAGAATCTTTTAAGAAAATTCACTGTATTATTGCAAACTATTTTCGGTGCTACTCTCCCAGATAGCTGATATATGGCGATGGCTTGAAGGATGGTTTGAAGGAGTATAAGCTGACTGGGGGCATTGAGAGTTCGAAGAGCCCAGTTTTGGAGGCATTTCTGGAGATTTGTGAGAAGCTCCTTCCATCCTGCTACCCTGAGGGAGGATAGGTTGAGCGAAAAACCTAGATACTTCATTGGGAATGTTCCCAGCTTAAAGCCCAACGATCTGGCTAGGAATCATTGAGTGGCATTGTTGGCATTGAGAAAATATACATTTGACTTGTCATTATTTATTAGAGTTCCTGAGGCTTCCATGAATATTTTAAGGATTGACAAGATGGATTTTTCTTCCCTTAATGAGGTATGATAGAAAAACATTATATGATCTACAAACTGTTGTTGCGATAGGGTGAGGTCTGGTCCCCATAACTTCAGGCCTTTTAGATGCCTTGTTGATATTTGCGATTTGATGAGGCGGCTAAGACCTTCTGCTGCTATGATGAATAAAAAAGGTGATATTGGATCTCCTTGACACAGACCCATAGAAGCATTAAAAGGTTGAGAGGGGGTACCATTCAGTAGAATTGAAAAATTCGGGGAGGAAATAAATGACATCACCCATTATATCCATCTCTGATCAAACCCAAAAGCTGATAGAATTGCCTTCAGATACGACCACTTAGACGATCGTATGCTTTTGAGAGATCCAGTTTTATCAACATACCTTTAACCTTTAAAGTGCGTAGAGAGTGCATTGCTTCTTGGACTGTGACTATCCCATCCAGAATTTGTCTTCCTTTCACAAATCATGTTTGTTCTGGAGATATAATGTTGAGAAGGATTGGTTTCAGGCGGTTGACCATGATTGTTGATAGGATCTTATAGATAACATTACATAATGCAATTGGTATGAAGCCCACAGGAGTATCTGTATTATCTTGTTTGGGGATGAGTGAGATGAGAGTAGAATTTAGAGCTGGGTACACATATTGAGATCGTCGGGATTCCTCGACCAATTCCTAGATATCCTTCCCCATGAAATTCCATGTTTCTTGATAAAATTCTGTTGTAAACCCATCTAGGGACGGGGCCTTGATTTTTGGGAGATTTTTGACTACCTCTTCCACCTCTTCCAAGGTAATTTCTCTCATTAAAGCTAAGTTCTGATCTCTGTTGACCTTGGAAGGGATATGTCAAGTAATCATTTCTATAGTTGCTTCTCTATTTGGATCAAGTTTAGTAAGCACATCCTTGAAGTGATTTATTAATAGTGCTTTCATTTCTGAGTGTTACAGAACTCGATTTCCATTTACATCCTTCAGTGAGAATATTATGTTATGTTGTCTTCTCTGGATCACTGATTTATGGAAGAAATTTGTGTCTTTTTCTCCTTCTTTGAGCCACTATACCCGCAATTTTTGTTTCCATAATATTTCTTCTTGTTTTCTCCTTTCCTCCAGTTGACTTAATAGGTTTCCTTCTTCTAGGGCTAATGCTTGTGTCCGGCCATTTAAAATCATCTGTTGTTGGTTCCGCTTCATATCTTCTTGTAATGTAAGGAGATTGGCATGGATGTTTCCAAATTTTGTTTTGTTCCACTTTTTTATTTCCTTTTTTAAATTTCAAAACTGTGGCTGAAATGAATGCATTTTGTTCCTTCCCTAAATAGTCATGGATTCCCACCATTGTTTTGCTTTTTACAAGAAGTATGCATCCCGCGGCCAAAATAATTAAAATCTAAATGGTCGATTTTTGGGACTTTCTCGTATGTCCATTTCTAGCCTTATGGGCCAATGATCAAATCCTAGAGCAGGGATGACTACTGCTTCATAGAAAGCATATAAACTAACAAGGTCCTCAGAGGCTACAAATCTGTCTAGTTTGGATGCTATTTGGTGTCCCATCCCTCTCTGATTATTCCAAGTAAATGTACCATTCACCGTTGGAATATCTACTAGTTTAGGTCTGTTAGTAAGTCCCTAAACATCTCCATTTCCGGTTCTAGTCGTCTAATTCTGCCTTTTTTTTATGTGAGATTCAAGATCATATTAAAATCTCCACCTATCAGCCAATATTTTTCCTGATGTAATTTTCGAAGTGTTCTTATACTTTTAAGAAAAGTCTCGCGTTCTCCTTGGATATGAGGTCCGTAAACTGCTGATATGAGCAGGTGTTCCTTCGTGCCCAGTAGTCGAAAGCGTCCTGTTAGAATCCGCGTTAAGTCAATCCAATCGTCTGCTATTATCTCTGCTGGGTTCCATAGTATAGCAATACCTCCTGTTGTTCCTTTGTCATCTATGGCCATGACTTCATAATGAGGTTTGAGTGACTGCAGTATTGCCTCTAATTTTTGGCTAGAGACTTTCGTTTCTTGGATCAACATCACTTGAGGTTTTTCAACTTTCAACCTTTCTTTTAGATATCTCTGCTTACATTTGCTATTCAGGCTTCTTATATTCCAAGAGATTATTTTCATTGATTAACTTTTGGAATTGGTTGGAATACCGTTGTTAACAGTATTATCTTACCAGTATTTACTAGCATTTCTCCCATTAATTGGATTGAATCATGCAAGGTTCTTCCTTTTTTCTTGGCCCCTTTTATTTATGTATTTGTATCTTTAGGTGAATGAGTATCAGTAGTACTTACTTGTTTTCTAGCTTGGGATAGCAGGTAGTGCTTGAATGTTTCCTTGTACAGCTTCTTTTGATCTTCTGGGATGAATCTATCGTCTAATTTCCTCCATTCATGCAATAGACGTTTTAGCACTTGTTCTTCTGCACTTAAGTACTCTTTAATTTGTTCAATATACATTAGCGCTTGCTCCATTCCAGTTGTTTCCTCTGTTTGATTTTGTTCATGTTGTGCCTTCCTTTTTGTTGCTGACGTTCTCTGCTGCACCATTTCCTGACTTGGAGCCTGAGTTTCTTCCATGTCTTTCGATGTTTCCCCCTCTTTTTGCAGGATTTCATAGTGATTCTGGGTGCTCTTCTGTTTTATGCTATTATTATGCCCCGTATGTTGCCTACTGGTCTTTTTTTTATTGGTGACAGTTATAAAATCATCTTCTTTTTCTTGATTCGTTTCAGCAGTGGTTGTGGATTTTCCTGCCTGTTGTTCTGGGAGATTTAGTGGACAGGTTTTGTAGAGGTGGCCATAATCATGGCATCGTCTGTAGTGAAATGGAATATGTTCATAGTCTAGGGTTTGCTACCAAATATTTCCTTAATATTCCAGTTCTATAGATTCTGGAAGTGGTTCGGAGATGTTCATGTATACGCAGATTCGAGCAAAGGATGTATATCTTCCACGGCAAGTTGTTTCTACAATTTTCACAAGACTTCCTAAGGATTTTCCAATTCCTTCTAATATGTCAGGATCCTAAAATTCGATTGGAAGAGAAAATAATCTTACCCATACTGGTGCTGCTAGGAATTGTTCTTCATCTGGGTTATATCATTCTTCCCATTGCCTAAGGAAGAGTCCAGCATTGTTGGAAAAGTATGGACCTCCCTCAAAGATTCTTTCGTTATCCAAAATATTGGTGAAGATGACAGTGAATAATTCTCGTGGTCCAAATTTTAGATCGAGATGGCCTTTGGGTTGCCACTTTGCTTGAATCCATTTCAATAAGTCCTTTTCGTTTGGCCAAATACCAATGAATTTACAAATAAGAGCATGGGATTTCATGTATCCTCTGTATTCATCCAATTTATTTGGTGGAATGGTGTACCATGGTTTCTTCAATGCTCTAGGTAGGCATTGTGTTCTGGTCTTGGCTTACCACATAGCTCCAAGAACCGGTATGTTTTTTGTTGTTGTTTCGCCTTGCATATTGTTGGGTCTGCGACTCTGTTCCCCAGCAATAACATTTCGGTAGGAGGGGGTTGACCCCCCTCCTCAGGTTGCCGCCATTCGACCCTCTAGGCCCTTTTCTCTCTGGTTCACCCTCTCGTTTTCCTTTGTTGGCTTTGTTCAAAATCCTAGCCTCGCATGGCCGTTACGGTGTAGATTGTTGTTTCTTGGAGCTCACTCCCACTCTCTGTTTCTTGGAGCTATCTGTAATAAAATAATTATAATCCATCCTTTCATTATATTAACATAAATTCATATTAGCTTTGAATCTATAAAATCACTAAACAAAATAGGAAATAGAAGGTTCCCAGAATTAGGCAGTTTTCCTCGTGCCACGAAATAGAAGCCCCAAAGTTCCGCAGGCTTGGGTGGTTCTCTGTCGTGCCGCAACATGGAAACCCGAGGTTGTAGTCTAAAAAACTCACAGAATAACTTTGAAATTCCTGTAAAATTATGAAAAATTCTAGCAAAGATTTTTGAAAAATTAGGTTACAATCATTAAACTTCAGTATTTTGAGTGCTCTAAGGGTTTTTGCTGGTGCTGAATCCATTTTCACTATCAAAAATGAAATTCAAACACTTCAACTACCTAATTTTTTGAAAAAAAAAATTACCGAATTCCAACAAAAAACTGTCGTCCAGACTATTCTGTTGCGTCTGTAAACAACTCCAATTGAAAATCGTTGAACAAATTCATGTTGCTTTGAATAGAGGGATATGCCAAATAGATGATATTATTTATCGGGCCAAGGAAAATTCTCAACATTGAACTCAAGGCGTTTGAGTATGTGCCTGTGTAGAACAAGTGATTGTGCTTCTTTCTATTGGAAGCAAGAGAAGGCCACGTTTAGGTCGAAGCAATGGATTCCAAACATGTGGGAGTGCGAAAAGATGAGGGTGCTAATCAAGTTCAAATGGTAAGCCTCTGCAACCAAAGATTTGGAAATATAATTAACCAGAGATTTTATGGGACAATTATAAGTAGAACTTGGTACGTTGGGGTCTAATCTTTATGCTCTGTCATGTCATTTTTATTGTAAAAATGTAATGATGACAAAACCAGTAGAAGTCATCATTACCAAATAAGAAATAAAGGAAGGGAACCAATTAGATTAGAGAAAAATAAATTTAAATGTTATTAAATAATAATAATATTTAATTTATAAAGGTAAATTAATGTGTAGGTTCAAAAAATTTCGGCAGTCAAATGTAAAACCAAATGCGTTATACACTGTGGCAGTTATAATAATGACGCATAATAATTAATTGAACAAGAAAGTAAAATAAAGTTTTAATATATGTATATATATAAGGATAAAGAAAGAATATCTCCAAAAAAGAGTTTTGTTAAGTATCTAAATTATTAATGAAATTAGGTTGAGGTGGAAATAGTATAAAAAAATTATTTAAAAGTATGATATAAAACAGGGACAAAACAATGGTAGTGTGAATTGAGTTGAAAAATAAATAAATAAATATTATATTATAAAATAAATATATAAATAATTATGTTTAAAGGTATTATAAATGTATTAAATTGAATGTATTTAAGTTATTTAGATTATGTTAATTTAAGATTTTGCTTCATAAAATATTACATTTTATTATGTTAATATTATGTGAGGTTATGGTTTCATTTATTTGTTTAGGTCAATATGGAAATGTTGAAATATAATGTTGTGATGATGTTTTGTGATATGATGGTATAAGGATAATGATGTATATGTGGTTCTTATTCATTTAGTTTGGTATAATAATGATGTTGTATGCTTACGATGGATATGATATGCATAGGGATTATGATGTTATGATATGAGGTATATTAGCATGTGGTTCATTTATTATGTGATGTCATGATATATCTTTGATGCTTATATGTTGATGTTATAATTTATGAGGATATTTTATGATGTGAAGCATATGGTTATTACATGCAGATTTTATGACATGCCAGAGTATGCAATTATTTACCATTCAAAATGTTGTCATTAAAAATGATGTTATGTTATCATGATGACATGCACGAGTTGGCATGTGGATTATTTTCTATGATATTATGATTATAACTAATGCATTGGTTGCAAGTTGAGATGTGGTGACTAACAATAACTCCACAAATAGGCCGAGAAAGTGAGTTTATTTAATGATCTCGTGGGGGCCCATACTTGTGAGTGTTGAAATGGAACCAAGAAAGGGTGCCCCAAAGTAGGGCTTCTCATTTGATTTTCCCTTAATTAAATTGGAAGGGAAATTGTAATTTCATCTCATAACAACTTGTATTAGTTAACTAAGTTAGAAGGAATGATTTAGCTTTGGAAATTCGATTTGAGGGTCTAAGATGATGCATGTAGAGTAATTCCAAAATCTAAGGGCATCCAGTTGCATTTATGCATGAGTTGTAATTAGTTAACTCAATTAACTGAGTTAAAATCAATTTAACTAGTTCTAACTGAGAGATGAGCTAGTGAGAGGTCAAGTGAATTAAATCTGATTTAATTCACAAAAAGTGATCAATCAGTTAACTAATAATTCACTATAAATAGTTGTTGCATGTCAGTTATGAGGACGACCCAGTTGAGACAGAAGTTAAAGGGAAGATAACTATCAGTTGTATAATTAGAAAATTGTACAGGTTAGTTATAGAGTCATTTGGAGGCCTAGGAAGGATTGTGAAATCAAGGCAAGGTATTTTCCTATTTGATAGGGATTTAATTCCACAAGGAATGCATGAGCAAGGAAGGCTTAGCAGAGGCAGAAATTTGGCTAAGTATTTTTCCGATTTTACCTAAGTCGGTGTGAGACGGTTGGAGAGTCTAGGAGTTCTCTTATGAGATAAAGCATTGTATTGTTTCATGATGCTTGACTTTATAAAATATACAGATAGCGGGATTTTAGGCAACGTGTTTTCCCCATATATATCTTATGTTGTCTGATTGATTGTTTCTTTCCCTTACTTGTTTATGTGATTGTGTGATCATGTTTTGTTTCAAAAAATTGTAGAAGGATTCAGTATCTTGTTTTAGTACATTATAAGATCAGATTGAATCTCATTGTTAGATTTTCTACATGGTATCGGATAGCCAGGAATCACAACAAGAAGAGAATAAAAAAAATAAAAATTATCAAGTTCAAATTTGCAGATTTATTCTTCGATATCCACAAGAGATTAAGATTTCTTTTAATGGCTTGAGACTCACATATGCAGTCGAGGGAAATTCGAATTATATTGCATGGAAGTACAGGATGGAGGCAGTGCTTTAGGGCAACAGATTGAATACTTTCATAGATGCTAATGTCTCGAAGCAGCAGATGCTTAACTTCTTGATGCATGGAAGAAGAATGTTGTGAAAGCTAGAAGGATCTTGTTAGAGGGAGTTCGAGACCATATTGTCTCGAGCCTCCATGGGAAGGCGACTCCATATGCAATGTGGAAGGCCTTGACAGATCTGTATCATAATAACAGCGGCCACAGGATGTTGGCACTGAAAGACAAGCTCAGGAAAATCAAATTGGATAAGGACGACATGATCTAGAAATACTTGACCAAGTTCACTCAATGTCGAGACGAGCTTGGAAGTGTTGGGGTCATTGTTGCCATGGATAATTTGGTGAGCCTATCTCTTCTAGGACTTACCAAAATCAGGCATAGCTACCAGGACTCTATTAATGGGAGGGAGAAGCTGCCAGATTTGGAGTGGCTGTGGTCCAATTTCGCACAAGAAGTGTAGAAATTATACAAACATATGTATACCAATGGATTCAATTCGATCTAACAATGTGCTAAAGCCAGATATTGAATCCTTATACAAATCAATTTTGGAAATTGAACACAATCGCCAATCACATGAAGCAAAGAAAGAATCAAATCAAACCACAACACTAATAATTTCCCGGGGAAAGCTTGCTGCTCAAAACCCCTTTATCTTCTATTGTATATTAACCATGGAATTATTAAACAATTGCAATGCACTCTTCTCACAAGAGTCCCATGTATTCTCACAACTGTCTCACACTGTCCTGGACCAAACTGGCCAACACTTAGCCAATTCTCGGCCTCTAAACAACCTGCCTTTCTTGTGCAATTCCTAATGAATGCAATCCCTATTCTTTAGGAATTTTGGCCTTCCTAAATTGCACAAGGATCATGGGCACTCCAATGGATGTCTAGTTACAAGCAAGCAACCTACTAATCATACAACTGATAGTTAACATCCCTTTAACGTTTGTCTCAACCGGGCCTCCAATGGAACTAACATGCATGTAGCTATTAATAGTAAATCATCAGTTGCATGGAAGATCACTGATTGTGAATTAAATAATATTTAATTCACTTGATCTCTCACTAGTGCAACAAACAGTTACAACTAGTTCAACTGACTCTAACTCACCTAACCAAGTTAACTAATTACACATGAATTAAACTAATGCACCAACTGCAACTCGAACTCCATAAGTAATAGAATTAATCTGCATGCCTCACCAACCACCCTCAACTCGAAATACATGAGCTAACTGAGTTTATCACACTCAGTTAAATATTACAAATGATCATGAGATAACAATACATTTTATTGTTCAATTTAATTAAGGGAAAATTAAATTAGACATTGCAAAAAATTAATTAATTAATTTGGCCTTCACATTAATGTATCGCTAGGACATATTGGTCCCACACTAGTGTGTGTGCTGCAATTTCTTTTTTGACTTCAACACTCTCTCTCAACAAGAAAGGGATTCTCTTCCACCCTGATCCTGCCTCTATGGTATTTGAATTTGCTCCTGGTGAGCGCCTTCGTCAGAATATCTGCATCCTAATCTTCCGTGGGAATGTACTGAAGTAACATAATGCGCCTCTGAACACAATCTCTGAGATGGTGGTACTAGATTTCTATGTGCTTGTACCTATCATGGAATACCAGATTAACTGAGAGTTTAATGCAAATCTCGTTATCACAATGTATCACAGTTGGATCCATTTGAGAACCAAACAAACCAACCAGGATATGTCTCATCCAGGTGGTCTCACATGCAGCTTGACTTTTTTCCATGTACTCTGCCTCGGCTGAACTGAGTGCCACAGATCATTGCTTCCTGCTGTACCAAGAAACTAATGTCGATCATATGTTGAAGATCTCTCCTGATGTGCTCTTTATGTCTAATGGACTGCCTACTCAATCTGAATTCGTGAAGCCTTGAAGCTTCACTCCCTCTGTCTATCTGTACCATAATCCATACTCTGTAGTGCCCCTGAGATATCTCAAGACATGCTTCCTTACCTTCCAAAAGAGTTTGGTCGGCTTAGCCATAGCTTGACTCAGTTGGTTAACTACGTAGAAATTTTATGGTCTAGTGTTCACCAAGTACATCAGTGAACCCACTAGTTTCTTGTAGACAGTAGCGTCCACTACTTCTCCTAAACTAGCATCCTCTTTCCTCCAATTTCCTAGAAGAGGAGTGTCCATGGGTTTATAGCTCTCCATTTGAAAATTACCCAATATCTCTTTGGCATACTTGCCTTGAGAAACAAAAATTTCATCCCACTGCCATATTTCCAAACCAAGGAAATAGTGAAGGAGTCCCATGTCCTTCATTTCAAACTCCCTTGAAAGATCCTCCTTTCATGAAGTTATCATATGCTCATCACCTGTAAAAATTAGATCATCAACATAAAGTATGATAATCAAAAGCTTACCATCAACCACAATCTGGTACAGTTTTGCACCAGATTCACTTTTGGTGAAACCCAACCCGGTGAAATAGCTATCAATCTGAGTGTA
The DNA here is from genome assembly GCA_034641835.2 of Pinus albicaulis. Classification (NCBI taxonomy): domain Eukaryota; kingdom Viridiplantae; phylum Streptophyta; class Pinopsida; order Pinales; family Pinaceae; genus Pinus; species Pinus albicaulis. Next base: position 270,091,957 of record CM076570.1, on the reverse strand, counting down.
ACAAGCATGAGGTGCTTGCTTCAGCCCATACAATGATCTCTTGAGTCAACACACATGTGATTCACTGTCAAATATCTCGAAACCTTATGGCTGCTCTATGTACACTTATTCCTCAATAACTCCATTGAGAAACGTAGTTTTCACATCCATCTAATGAATGCACCACCCTATCTGTGCTGAGAGTGCAAGGATAGATCTAATGGAAAAGCACCTCACGACTGGTGCGAAAGTCTCTTCATAGTCAATCCCCTCAACTTGTGAGAATCCCCATGCCACAAATCTAACCTTGTACTTCTTCACACTCTCATCACTGCTTGGGACAATCTCCAATGCACTGTTCTTGAAAATGGAGTCATACTCCTCTACCATAGAATCAACCCAAATTGGTTGTTGTAATGCTTCCTCAAAGGAAGATGGTTTTGTCACAATTCACTTTCTCATAAGAGCCATGTATCAAGTAAACTTGTCTGGAGACTGTCTCTATCTGCGCAGTGAAATAGGGGCTCCTACATTCTCTCCCGCATAAAGTCTCAATCTATCAACTTCCGCGGCGCGCCTTCTACCATTTCTAGTGGATGGTTATACATGAGTGTTTTGTTCCACTCCATGATCCTTCGCATGTGGTTTCTCCACATCTTGAGGTTCATTCTTTGGAAACAATAGTTCCTCCTCTGCATGCAGATCCATCTCCCTCTCAAGGGACAATCGCATGGCTTTCTCCTCATCAATTTTTATATCCCGTCGCACAACAGTCATTCTATTGTTTGGAAAATACACCTGATAGTTGTGGGGAGTTTCAGTGTACCCCACAAATATCCCAATCTCAGTTGTTGGTTCGAGCTTATTCTTGGTGTCTTTGCTCACATGCACATAAAGAGATGAACCAAAAATCTTAAAATATGAAACATCAGGTTTCTTACTAGTAAAAGCCTCTTCTGGTGTACTCATTCCAAGTATCTGATGAGGAAAACGATTTTGCACAAATACCGTTGTGTTGCATGCCTCCACCTACGTATGCAACGGTAGGCCCTGATCATGCAACATCGCTCGTGCTGCACCCACAATTGTTTTGTTCTTTCTTTCGGTGACCCCATTCTGCTATGGGTTATGAGGTGCAATCAATTCTCTCTGAATTCCTTCTTTGATGCAGAAGTTCTTGAATTCATTGGAGATGTACTCACCACAATTGTCACTCCTAAAAGCTTTCACATGCTTCCCCGTGTCTTTCTCCACCAGTGCTTTGAACTCAAGAAATTTTGATAACGTTTGATCTTTCTTCTACATGAAGTAAGTCCAACACTTTCTAGAAAAGTCATCAAAAAATATCACATAGTACTTATGCTTTGTTTTCGAAGCAGAAGAGAATGGTCCACACACTTCTAAATGAACTCTCTCAAGGATTTCTGAAGCTCGGTTCTCCTTCTCGTGAAAAGTGGCTTTTGCATACTTCCCCATAGTACATCCCTTGCATCTATCTGACTGCACAAGAGTACCCTTGGGAAGACCCTTAAAAATCTGTTGCATGACATTCAAGGCTCTGTGGTGAATATGGCCCAATCTCATGTGCCATAACTCACCCTCATCCTAGCTCACCACTTTGTTTTCCTTATCCATAAATGCTACACAGCCATCTACATCAAGTTTATAGAGATTCTTCACGCGAATCCCAATACTATTTCCTTACCCTGTTGTTTTGTGTCGCAAGAAATATTTTCCCTCACTGAAAACAACATCATAGCCTCTACCCTCCAACATTGCGACTGACACCAAATTTTTCTTCAAGCCTAGTACATGCATTACATCTTTTAATTGAAAGGGTTTACCTGAATCTCTCTGGAAGGTAACTGTACCAATCCCAGTAGCACTATACCGCCCATCATCACCCATTTCAATATGCATCTGGAGGTCCTTCTCCTCCAAGCTACTGAAAAGTTCTTTGTCTCCTGTCATGTGAAAGGATGCACCACTATCCAAGTACCACACCGATCCCATTGCACTTGATACCATGCATGAAATGAGTGAGAATTCAAGCTAAAATTGCAAGGCCAAAGCCTCACTAGCTGCAGATCCTGAAGCCTTATTGTTCTTCTTCTTTTGTGGACAATTAGTGGCATAATGTCCATGCTCATGACAGTGAAAACACTTAACTCTGGACATGTCACGCTTCTTTCCATCTTTACCGGACTCAGATATGGAATGGAATTTCTTTCCTTTCCCCTTCTTTGCCTTCGCAGCCCAAGCACAATCTTCTTCATCATCATTCTTAGATGAAGATCCATCGCTGGTATTCCGCCTGAATTCTTCTAGCACCAAATCTGACCAAAGTCGTTACCAATCTTGCAGCTTTTCCCTTCCATTGACAGAGTCCTGATAACTATGCCAACTCTTAGGAAGTCCTTGAAGAGCTAGGCTCACCAATTCATCATCCACGACAATAATGTCGACGCTCCCAAGCTCATCCCAACATTGGACAAACTTTGTCAAATATTTCAGCATGGTGTCGCCTCTCTCAATTTTTCTTTTCCTGAGTTTATCCTTCAGCGCCAATTTTCTATGATCACTATTAATCTGAAATAGATTTGTCAAAGTTTTCCACATTGCATATGGTGTCACTTTTCCATGGAGACCTGAGACAATGTGGTCTCGTACTCCCTCCAATAAGATCCTCCTCACCTTTGCAACCTTCTTTTGCCAAGCATCAAGATTTACAGCATATGCTACAGCGAGTTGGGGAACATCATTGTCAATGAATTAGTTCAACCTAGTGTCCTCCAGTACTACCTCCATCGTGTCTTTCAACGCAATATAATTGGAACTGCCCTCGATTGCATACTCCAATCTCAAGCCATTGAAATCCATTTTGATCATGATTCGTATGTCGTGCCAAGAATACTTTTTCAAATTCGAATTCTATTCAGTCATAAACTCATCTTCTCCTCCACTATAGTGATTTCCTATGCTCTGATACCATGTAGAAACTATACATACATATGTATATCAACGGATTCAATCTGGTCAAGAAATGTACTAAAGCTTATATTGAATCCTTCTACAAATCAATTGCAGAAAATAAACACAATTGCCAATCAAAACAAGTGCAGAAAGAAACAAATCAAAACCACAACACAGATAATTTCCTGGGAAAAGCTTGTTGCTCAAAATCCCTCTATCATATATTGTATATTCCATAAGGAATCATAAAACAATTACAATGCACTCTTCTCATAAGAGTCTCCTGCAATCTGCATATCGTCTCACACTGATCTAGACAAAATCGGGCCAACACTTAGCCAATTCTCAGCTTGTCTTCAGCCTGCCTTGCTCACGCAATTCCTGATGAATACAATCCCTATTCTTTAGGAATTTCAGGATTCCTCAATTGCGTTGAGTATCATGGGCTTCCTGTGGTGTTTTAACTCCATCTGGGCAGCCTTCTAATATCACAACTGATAGTTAACTTCCCTTTAACCTTTGTCTCAACTAGGTCTCCACTGGAACTGACATACATGCAGCTATTAAAAGTAAATCATTAGTTGCCTGGAAGATCACTGATTGTGAATTAAATATGATTTAATTCACTTGATCCCTCACTAGTACAACAAACAGTTATAACTAGTCCAACTAACTTTAACTCGCCTAACTAAGTTAATTGATTACTCATGCACTTAACTGCAACTTGAACTCTAAAACACATAGAATCACTCGACATGCCTCACCAACCACCCTCAATTCGAAATTCATGAGAAAAATGAGTCTATCACACTCAGTTAACCATTACAAGTGTTTATGAGATATATTACAATTTATTGTCCATTTTAATTAAGGGATAATTAAATTAGACACATTTCCAATTTAAAAAATAAATTGGATTTCACACTAATGTATCGCTAGGACCCATCACTACACGACCTGTGGTCCCACACTAGTGTAGGTGCTGTCATGTTGTTTCTGGATGCCAATTTCACTGTTTCTTGTTGCAAACTTCAATAATATAGTTAGAGTTTCCCTCGAGTGCATACTCCAATCTCAAGCCATTGAAAGCCATTTCAATCTTGAATCACCTGTCGCACCAAGAATAACTCTTCCAAATTCGAAGTCTATACAGTCACAAACTCACCTTCTCCTCCATTATAATGATTTACTGTGCTTTGATACCATGTATAAATTATACAAAAATATGTATATCAATGGATTCAATCTGATCTAACAATGTGCTAAAGCTAGATACTGAATCCTTCTACAAATCAATTGCAGAAATCAAACACAATCGCCAATCACATGAAGCAAAGAAAGAATCAAATCAAACCACAACAAGGATAATTTCACGGGGAAATCTTGATGCTCAAAACCCTTCTATATTTTATTGTATATTAACCATGGAATCATGAAACAATTACAATGCACTCTTCTCACAAGAGTCTCCTGCACTCTCACAATTGTCTCACACTGTCCTGGACAAAACTGGCCAACACTTAGCCAATTCTCAACCTCTAAACAGCCTGCCTTGCTTGTGTAAATCCTGATGAATGAAATCCATATTCTTTAGGAATTTTGGACTTCTTAAACTGCACAAGGATCATGGGCACTCCAATGGATGTTTGGTTGCATGCAGACAACCTACTAATCACACAATTGATAGTTAACATCCCTTTAACCTTTGTCTCAACTAGGTCTCCACTTGAACTGACATACATGCAGCTATTAATAGTAAATCATGAGTTGCATGGAAAATCATCGATTGTGAATTAAATGATATTTAATTCACTTGATCTCTCACTAGTGAAACAAACAGTTACAACTAGTTCAACTGAATCTAACTCACCTAACTGAGTTAACTGATTACACATGCATTAAACTAATGCACCAACTGCAATTCGAACTTCATAACTAATAGAATTTCTTTACATGCCTCACCAACCACCCTCAACTCGAAATACATGAGCTAATTCAGTTTATCACACTCAGTTAACTATTACAAGTGATCATGAGATACCATTACAATTTATTGTCCAATTTCATTAAGGGAAAATTAAATTAGACATTGCACCAAATTAATTAATTAATTTGACCTTCACACTAATGTATCGCTAGGACCTATTGGTCCCATGCTAGTGTGTCTGCTGCAATTTCTTGTTGGACTTCAGCACTCCCTCTCAAAAAGAAAGGGATTATTTGCACTCCCTCTCTGGTATTCGAATTTGCTCCTGGTGAGCGCCTTCGTCAGAATATATGCATCCTAATCTTCCGTGGGAATGTACTGAAGTAACATAATGTGCCGATGAACATAATCTCTGAGATGGTGGTACCAGATTTATATGTACTTGGACCTATCATGCAATACTGGATTAACCAAGAGTTTTATGCAACTCTCGTTATCACAATGTATCACAGTGGGATCCATCTGAAAACAAAACAAACCAACCAGGATCTTTCTCATCCAGATGGCCTCACATGTGGCTTGACTTGCTGCCATGTACTCTACCTCGGCTGAACTAAGTGCCACAGATCGTTGCTTCCTATTTTACCAAGAAACTAATGTCGATCCTATGATGAAGATCCCTCATGATGTGCTCTTTCTGTCTGATGAACTGCCTACCCAATCTGCATTCGTGAAGCCTTGAAGCTTCACTCCCTCTGTCTATATGTACCATAATCCATACTCTGTAGTGCCCCTGAGATATCTCAATACATTCTTCCCCGCCTTCCAAAAGAGCTTGGTCGTCTTAACCATAGCTTGACTCAGTTGGTTAACCGCGTAACAAATGTCTGGTGTAGTGTTCACCAAGTACATCAGTGAACCCACTAGTTGCCTATAGACAGTAGCGTCCATTACTTATCCTGAAGTAGCATCCTCTTTCCTCCAATTTCCTGGAAGAGGAGTGTCCATGGTTTTATAGCTCTCCATGTGAAACTTACCCAATATCTCTTTAGCATACTTTCCCAATTATCAGCTGCTCATCACCTATCAAAATTAGATCATCAACATAAAGTAAGATAATCAAGAGCTTACCATCAACCACAATCTAGTAAAAGTTTTCATCAACTTCATCTTTGGTGAAACCCAACCCGGTGAAATAGTTGTTAATCCAAGTGTACCAAGCATGAGGTGCTTGCTTCAACCCATAGAGTGCTCTCTTGAGTTGGCACACATGTGAGTCACTATCAAAGATCTCGAAACCTTCTGCCTTATCTATGTACACTTCTTCCTCAATAACTCCATTAAGAAACGCAGTTTTCATGTCCATCTGATGAATGCGCCACCCTATATGTGCTGAGAGTGAAAGGATAGATTTAATGGAAGAGTACCTCGGGACTAGTGTGAAAGTATCTTCATAGTCAATCCCCTCAACTTGTGAGAATCCCCAGGCCATAAATTTGGCCTTGTACTTCTCCACACTCCAATTCACTGCTTGCTTCACCTTATAGATCCATCTAGATCAAACCGTTGATTTTCCGACCGGTCTTGGGAAAATCTCCAATGCACAGTTATTGACGATGGAGTCATAATCCTCTACCATAACGTCAACCCAAATTGGTTGTTGCAATGCTTCCTCAAAGGATAATGGTTCTGTCACAATACACTTGCTCATAAGAGCCATGTATCCAGTAAAATTTTCTGGAGACTGTCTCTATATGCATAGTGAAATAAGGGCTCCTACATTCTCTACCCCATCAAGTCTCAATCTATTAGCTTCCATGGTGAGCCTTATACCATTTCTGGTGGATGGCTCTACATGATTGTTTTCTGCCACTCCATGATCCTCCAGATGTGGTTGCTCCACATCTTGAGTATCATTCTTTGGAACCAAGAGTTCCTCCTCTACATGAAAATCCAGCTCCCTCTCAAGGGATAATCGCATGGCTTTCTCCTCATCAATTTTAATATCTCGTCGCACAACAGTCATTCTATTGTTTGCAAATACACCTGATAGTTGTGGGGAGTTTCAGTGTACCCCACAAATATCCCAATCTCAGTTGTTGGTTCGAGCTTCTTCCTGGCGTCTTTGCTCACATGCACATAAACAGATGAGCCAAAAATCTTAAAATATGAAACATCAAGTTTCTTACCATAAAATAATTTTATGGTGTATTCCCAAGTATCCGATGAGGACAACGGTTTTGCACAAATACAAATGTGTTGCATGCCTCCGCCCAAAGATGCAACGGTAGGCCCTGATCATGCAACATCGCTCGTGTTTCACCCACATATGTTATGTTCTTTCTTTTTGCGACCCCATTCTGCTGTGGGTTATGCGGTGCAATCAATTCTCTCTGAATTCCTTCTTTGCTGTATAAGTTCTTGAATTCATTGGAGATATACTCACCACCATTGTCGCTCCTAAGAGCCTTCACATTCTTCCCCATGTCTTTCTCCACCAATGATTTGAACTCAAGAAATTTTGAGAACGTCTGATCTTTCTTCTGCATGAAGTAGATCCAAAACTTTATAGAAAATTCATCAAAAAATATCACATAGTACTTATGCTTTGTTTTCGAAACAGTAGAGAATGGTCCACACACATATGAATGAACTCTCTCAAGGATTTTTGAAGCTCATTTATCCTTCTCATGAAAAGTGGTCTTTGCATACTTCCCCATAGTACATCCCTTGCATGTGTCTAACTGTGCAAGAGTACCCTTAGGAAGACCCATAGAAATATGTTGCATGACCTTCAAGGCTCCATGGTGAAGATGACCCAATCCCCAGTGCCATAACTCACCCTCATCCTGGCTCACCACTTTTTTTGCCTTACCCGTCAATGCTACACAGCGATCTACATCAAGTTTATAGAGATTGTTCACACAAATCCAAATTTTCTTGGCTTGCCCTATTGTTTTGTGTCGCAAGAAAGCTTTTCCCTCACTGAAAACAACACCATAGCCTCTATCCTCCAACATTGCGGCTAAGACAAAAAATTTCTTCAAGCCTGGTACATGCATTACATCTTTTAATTGAAAGGGTTTACCTGACTCTCTTTGGAAGGTAATTGTGCCAATATCAGTAGCACTATACCGCCCATCATCACCCATTTCGATATGCATTTAGAGGTCCTTCTCCTCCAAACCACTGAAAAAGTTCTTTATCTCTCGTCATGTGAAAGGATGCACCACTATCCAAGTACCACACCGATCCCATTACACTTGACACCATGCATGAAATGAGCAAGAATTCAAGCTCAAATTGTGAGGCCAAAGCCTCACTAGCTGCAGATCTTAAAGCCTTCTTGTTCTTTTTCTTCTTTTGTGGATAGTTAGTGGCATAATGTCCATGCTCGTGACAGTGAAAACACTTCACTCTGAACATGTCACGCTTCTTGCCATCTTTACCGGACTCGTATTTGGAATGGAATTTCTTTCCTTTCCCCTTCTTCACCTTGGCAGCCAAATAACAATATCCTTCATCATCATTCTTAGATGAAGATCCATCCCTGGTATTCCACCTGAGTTCTTCTTGCACCAAATCTGACCAAAGTCATTCCCAATCTAGCAGCTTTTCCCTTCCATTGATAGACTCCTGATAACTATGCCAGCTCTTGGGAAGTCCTAAAAGAAATAGGCTCACCAAGTCATCATCCGCGACAGTAATGCCGACGCTCCGAAGCTCATCCCGACATTGGATAAAATTTGTCAAATATTTCGGCATGGTGTCGCCTTTCTCCATTTTGATTTTCCTGAGTTTATCCTTCTGTGCCAATTTTCTATGACCACTACTGATCTGAAATAGATTTTTCAAAGCTTTCCACATTGTATATGTTGTTGCTTTTCCATGGAGACCTGAGACAATGTGATCTTGTACTCCCTCCAATAAGATGTTCCTCGCCTTTGTAACCTTCTTTTTCCAAGCATCAAGATTTGCAGCATCTGCTACAGCGGGTTTGGAAACATCATAGTCAATGAATTCTTTCAACCTATTGTCCTATAGTACTTCTCCATCATGTCTTTCCACGCAATATAATTGGAACTACCCTCGAGTGCATACTCCAATATCAAGCCATTAAAATCCATTTCTATCCTGATTCGCCTGTCGCACCAAGAATACTTTTGCAAATTTGAATTCTATTCATTCACAAACTCAACTTCTCCTCCACTATAGTGATTTCATGTTCTTTGATACCATGTAGAAGTTCTACAAACATATGTATATCAAAAGATTCAATCCGATCAAGCAATGTAATAAATCTAGATATTGGATCCTTCTACAAATCAATTGCGGAAGATAAACACAATCGCCATTCACAACAAGTGCAGAAAGAAACAAATCAAAACCACAACACAGATAATTTCTAGAGGAAAGCTTGCTGCTCAAAACCACTCTATCATATATTTTATATTCACAAGGAATCATGAAACAATTACAATTCCCTCTTCTCTCAAGAGTCTCCTGCAATTTTCCTATCATCTCACACTAATCCAGACAAAATCGGGCCAACACTTAGCCAATTCTCAGCATGTCTTCAACCTACCTTTCTCATGCAATTCCTAATGAATGCCATCCCTATTCTTTATGAATTTCAGCCTTCCTCAACTGCGCTGAGTATCATGGGCATCCTACAGTGTCTTAACTGCATCTGGGCAACCTACTAATATCATAATTGATAGTTAACTTCCCTTTACCATTTGTCTCAACTGGGTCTCCACTAGAACTGACATGCATGCAGCTATTAATAGTAAATCATCAGTTGCATGGAAGAACACTGATTGTGAATTAAATACGATTTAATTCACTTGATCTCTCACTAGTACAATAAATAGTTACAACTAGTCCAACTGACTTTAACTCATCCAACTGAGTTAACTGATTACTCATGCGTTAAACTCATGCACTTAACTGCAACTTGAAATCTAAAACACATAGAATCACTCTGCATGCCTCACCAACCACCCTCAATTCAAAATTCATGAGCTAATTGAGTCTATCACACTCAATTAACCATTACAAGTGTTTATGAGATAAGATTACAATTTATTGTCCAATTTAATTAAGGGATAATTAAATTACACACATTTCCAATTTATTAAATAAATTGAATTTCACACTAATGTATCGCTAGGAACCATCACTACACGACTTGTGGTCCCACACTAGTGTAGGTGCTTTCATGTTGTTTTTGGATGCCAATTTCACTGTTTCTTGTTGCAAACTTCAACAATATAATTAGAGCTGCCCTCAAGTGCATACTCTAATCTTAGGTTATTGAAATCCATTTCGATCCTGAATCGCCTGTCGCACCAAGAATACCTTTTAAAAATTCAAATTCTATTCATTCACAAACTCAGCCTCTCCTCCACTATAGTGATTTCCTATGCTCTGTCACCCTATAGAAATTATACAAACATATGTATATTGAATCCTTCTACAAATCAATTGCGAAAATTAAACACAGTCGCCAATCACATGAATCAAAGAAAGAATCAAAACAAACCACAACACAGATAATTTCTCAAGGAAAGCTTGCTTCTCAAAACCCCTCTATCTTCTATTGTATATTAACCATGGAATTATGAAAAAATTATAATGCACTCTTCTCACAAGAGTCTCTTGCACTCTCACAACTGTCTCACATTGTCCTGGACAAAACTGGCCAACACTTAGCCAATTCTCAGCCTCTAAACAACCTTCCTTGATTGTGTAATTTCTGATGAATGAAATCCCTATTCTTTAGTAATTTTGGTCTTCCTAAACTATGCAAGGATCATGGGCACTCCAATGGATGTATGGTTGCATGCAGGCAACCTACTAATCACACCACTGATAGTTAACATCCCTTTAACCTTTGTCTCAACCGGGTCTCCACTGGAATTGACATGCATGCAGCTATTAATAGTAAATCATCAGTTGCATGGCAGATCACTGATTGTGAATTAAATAATGTTTAATTCAGTTGATCTCTCATTAGTGCAACAAATAGTTACAACTAGTTCAACTGACTCTAACTCACCTAACTGAGTAAACTAATTACACATGAATTAAACTAATGCACCAACTACAATTCGATCTTCCTAAATAATAGAATTACTCGGCATGCCTCACCAACCACCCTCAACTCGAAATACATGAGCTAACTAAGGTTATCACACTCAGTTAACTATTACAAGTGATCATGAGATAACATTACATTTTATTGTCCAATTTAATTAAGGGAAAATTAAATTAGACATTGCACCAAATTAATTAATTAATTTGGCCTTCACACTAATATATCGCTAGGACCTATTGGTCCCACACTAGTGTGTGTACTGCAATTTCTTATTGGACTTCAACGCTCCCTCTCAACAAGAAAGGGATTATCTACCACCCCGATCCTGCCTCTATGGTATTCGAATTTGCTCCTGGTGAGCGCCTTCGTTAGAATATCTGCATCCTAATCTTCCATGGGAATGTACTGAAGTAACATAATGCGCCTCTGAACATAATCTCTGAGATGGTGGTACCAGATTTCTATGTGCTTGGACTTACCATGGAATATCGGATTAACCGAGATTTTAATGCAACACTGATTATCACAATGTATCACAGTCGGATCCATCTGAGAACCAAACAAAACAACCAGGATCTTTCTTATCCATATGGCCTCACATGCATCCTAAATTGCTGCCATGTACTCTTCCTCAGCTGAACTGAGTGCCATAGATCCTTGCTTCCTGTTGTACCAAGAAACTGATGTCGATCCTATGCTGAAGATCCCTCCTGATGTGCTCTTCCTGTCTGATAGACTGCCTGCCCAATCTACATCTGTGAAGCCTTGAAGCTTCACTCCCTCTGTCCTTATGTACCATAATCCATACTCTATAGTGCCCCTGATATATCTCAATACATGCTTCCCCGCCTTCCAAAAGAGCTTGGTCGGCTTAACCATATCTTAACTCAGTTGGTTAACTGGGTAGAAAATGTCTAGTCTAGTGTTCACCAAGTACATCAGTGAACCCACTAGTTTCCTGTAGACAGTAGCATCCACTACTTCTCTTGAAGTAGCATCCTCTTTTCTCCAATTCTTGGAATAGGAGTGTCCATGGGTTTACATCTCTCCATGTGAAACTTACCCAGTATCTCTTTGGCATACTTGCCTTGAGAAACAAAAATTTCACCATCCCACTGCCATATTTCCAAACCAAGGAAATAGTGAAGGAGTCCCATGTCCTTCATTTCAAACTCCCTTGCAAGATCCTCCTTTCATGAAGTTATCAACTGCTCATCACCGGTCAAAATTAGATCATCAACATAAAGTACGATAATCAAGATCTTACCATCAACCACAATCTGGTACAAGTATGCATCAACTTCACTTTTGGTGAAACCCAACCCGGTGAAATAGTTGTCAATCCGAGTGTACCAAGCACGAGATGCTTGCTTCAACCCATACAGTGCTCTCTTGAGTCGGCACATATGTGAGTCAATGTCAAAGATCTCAAAACCTTCTGGCTGCTCTATGTACACTTCTTCCTCAATAACTCCATTGAGAAACGTAGTTTTCACATCCATCTAATGAATGCGTCACCCCATCTGTGCTGAGAGTGCAAGGATAGATCTAATGGAAGAGTACCTCATGACTAGTGTGAAAGTCTCTTCATAGTCGATCCCCTCAACTTGTGAGAATCCCAGGGCCACAAATCTGGCCTTGTACTTCTCCACACTCCCATCCACTGCTTGCTTCACCTTGTAGATCCATCTAGATCCAACCAATTATTTTCCGACCGGTCTTGGGAAAATCTCCAATGCATTGTTCTTGACGATGGAGTCATACTCCTCTAACATAGCATCAACCCAAATTGGCTGTTGAAATGCTTCCTAAAAGGAATATGGTTCTGTCACAATACACTTGCTCATAAGAGCCATGTATCCAGTAAACTTTTCTAGAGAATCACTTTGTCTGTGCACTGAAATAGGGGCTCCTACATTCTCTGCCGCATCAAGTCTCAATATATCAGCTTCTGTGGTGCGCCTTCTACCATTTCTAGTGGATGGATCTACATGAATGTTTTCTGCCAATCCATGATCCTCCGCATGTGGCTGCTCCACATCTTGAGGTTCATTCTTTGGAACCAAGAGTTCCTCCTCAGCATGCAAATCCAGCTCCCTCTTAAGGGATAATCGCATGGCTTTCTCCTCATCAATTTTTATATCCCGTCGCACAACATTCACTTTTCTATTTGTAAAATACACCTGATATTTGTGGGGAGTTACAATGTACCCCACAAATATCCCAATCTCAATTGTTGGTTCAAGCTTCTTCTTGGCATCTTTGCTCACATGCACATAAAGAGATGAGCCAAAAATCTTAAAATATGAAACATCAGGTTTCTTACCAGTAAAATCCTCTTATGGTGTACTCATTCCAAGTATCTGATGAGGACAACGGTTTTGCACAAATACTGTTGTGTTGCATTCCTCCGCTCACAGATGCAACGGTAGGCCCTGATCATGCAACATTGCACGTGCTGCACCCGCAATTGTTTTGTTCTTTCTTTCTGCGACCCCATTCTATTGTGGGTTATGAGGTGCAATCAATTCTCTCTAAATTCCTTCTTTGTTGCAGATGTTCTTGAATTCATTGGAGATGTACTCACCACCATTGTCGCTTCTAAGATCCTTCACATGCTTCCTCGTGACTTTCTCCACCAGTGCTTTGAACTCGAGAAATTTTGAGAACGCCTTATCTTTCTTCTGCATGAAGTAGATCCAACACTTTCTAAAAAAATCATCAACAAACATCACATAGTACTTATGCTTTATTGTCGAAGCAGTAGAGAATGGTCCACATATGTCTGAGTGAACTCTCTCAAGGATTTACGAAGCTCGGTTCTCCTTCTCGTGAAAAGTGGCATTTGCATACTTCCCTATAGTACATCCCTTGCATGTGTCTGACTGCACAAGAGTACCCTTGGGAAGACCCGTAGAAATATGTTGCATGACCTTCAAGGCTCCATGGTGAAGATGGCCCAATCTACTATGCCATAACTCACCCTCATCCTGGCTCACCACTTTTTTTGCCTTACCCATCAATTCTACGTAACCATCTACATCAAGTTTATAGAGATTCTTCACACGAACCCCAATCTTCTTGGCTTTCCCTGTTGTTTTGTGTCGCAAGAAATATTTTCCCTCACTGAAAACAACATCATAGCCTTTATCCTCCAACATTGCGACTGAGACCAAATTTTTCTTCAAGCCTAGTACATGCATTACATCATTTAATTTAAATGGTTTACCTGCCTGTCTCTGGAAGGTAACTGTACCAATCCCGGTAGAATTGTATCGCCCATCATCACCCATTTCAATATGCATCTGGAGGTCCTCCTCCAAGATACTGAAAGGTTCTTTGTCTCTCGTCATGTGAAAGGATGCACCACCATCTAACTGCCACACCGATCTCATTTCATTTTACACCATGCATGCAATGAGCAAGAAATCAAGCTCAAATTGCGAGGCCAAAGCCTCACCAGCTGCAGATCCTGAATCCTTCTTGTTCTTCTTCTTTTGTGGACAATTAGTGGAATAATGTCCATGCTCATGACAGTGAAAACACTTCACTCTGGACATGTCACGCTTCTTTCCATCTTTACCTGACTCAGATTTGGAATGGAATTTCTTTCCTTTCCCTTTCTTCGCCTTAGTAGCCAAAGAAAAATAGTCTTCATCATCATTATTAGATGAAGATCCATCCATGGTATTTCGCCTGAATTCTTCTTGCACCAAATTCTACCAAAGATCTAGCAGCTTGTCCCAACCATTGACAGACTCCTGATAACTATGCCAACTCTTGGGAAGTCCTAGAAGAGCTAGGCTCACCAAGTCATCATCCGCCACAATAATGGTGACACTCCCAAGCTCATCCCATCATTGGAAAAACTTTGTCAAATATTTCGGCATGGTGTCACCTTTCTCCATTTTTATTTTCCTGAGTTTATCCTTTAGTGCCAATTTTATATGATCACTGTTGCTCTGAAATAGATCTATCAAAGCTTTCCACATTGCATATGGTGTCACTTTCCCATGGATATTTGAGACAATGTGGTTGCGTACTCCCTCCAATAATATCCTCCTCACCTTTGCAACCTTCTTTTTCCAAGCATCAAGATTTGCAGCATCTGCTACAATGGGTTTGGGAACATCATTGTCAATGAATTATTTCAACCCATTGTTGTTAGATGATCCAAATATCATATTTTAAAGTTAGGATAAAATATTTATTAAATTATAATATTTAATAAATATTAGAGACACTTAGAAATAGAAAATTGTTAGAAAATATAAGACTCTAGAATAGTGTCGTATATTAGGCTCTAAAATAGGAATAAAGTTAATAGATTGGTTAGAAGGTTAATTATTGTAAATGGACACTTGTTTTTTTATCAAGTGGTCCATAACTAAATTAAGTTAGGACATGTAGCTTATAAATAAGTTATTTTCCTAATTGCAATAATGTTGAAGTTTACGTGTGTAAATTCTTGCAATTCCTATGTAATGTCTTTTCCCATTATTAATATAATTACCTGTCTAGGGACACTTTTGGTAATATTATGGTATCAGAGCTCCAGTAATGCAGCTGATGTGAGGAGGAAATTCCAGCTCTACAAGCTCTTGGAAAACTCCATTGAATTGGTCATTTAATTGATCAGCAATTAATTGGTATGCAATTTGTTTATAAAAGGAAAAGAAATTTGATTTCATATTTTTTCTAAATTCTGTAAATTTATGAATATATATTTTTTAAATTCTGAAATTTATCAATAGCAGAATTCATGTATTACCTCGAGGGATTGTATTTGAAAATGGGAGTGTAAATTGTGTTGTTTAATGGGTTTGAGCTAATTTTCTGAAACTTGGCCAACATAGCGCAGAGATTTGAACTTCTAACCATCATATATTATCTAAGTTGCGTTAGAGACTTTGTTATTATTATTATTGCCTTATTCCCATGCTTGGGCTCCTCGATGGAGTCTTCTTTGGAAGTCAAGGGTGTCGATATCAATAGATTGCGCAAAATCAGTTTTTTTTATCAACGGCCTTCATCTAAAAATCACAGCAACGTGACAGCAGTATCAAAAGAAAAATACGATAATGAAAATTAGTCACATAAAATTTACCCACATCCCTCAAATGAAGAGAATCCCAAAAGTAAGAAGCCCACAGAAGCTTCTAAAGCATCGAATCCCAGTAAATCGATATCATAAACAATGAACCTTTCAGCGATTACAAACTTATTATTATTGTTACACTCCCAGCGTTGAAGAGAAAATTGTTTTGAGCGAAAGGCAGAGGAAAAATGTTGAGGCCGTGTTGAGAAATTGTTGGGTAGCGTTGAGCTGAAATCAGATAAGAAACGTTGGGACTCAGTGCAAAGGAGAAACGACAGTGTGGGCAACGTGAAAGTCTATTTCCTCTTTCCTGGAAGATATCTGCAAAGTAGAATTAATCTACATCAAAATAAAAATTCAAAAGGCTTGTAACTCTTTTCAATAGCGTGGAGTTTAAATTGGACAAATATTTTTTCAGACTTAAATTATTTAACTTCATATTTGAAATTGTGAAATCCTTGGGAAATTAAAAATGTTTCTATTTTAAAAATTGGAAAAATAAAATGTTTCTACTTGAAAATTTGGGAAAATATGGGAAAATCAAATACTTTTTCTATAAAGTGAAAAAGTAAAAAGTTGGGAAACTAAAGTGATTTTTTATAAATCATTTTTATAAAGTGTTTTTAAATTTTGTAAGTTGAATAGAGAGATAAGGTATATAATTTTATGTAATATTTTTTATTATTGGAGTAATAAGGAGATTCTATTTGTAATTTTTTATATGGAGAGATGAGTGATACTGTAACTCAAAGTAATTTTTTTTACTTTGAGGGAGGTTATAGTTTTCTTTTTTTTAGGAAAACTGGCAAGAGAATTGTAAACAGGTCAAATTTTGAAATAGTTCCTTGTAAATTCTTAAGAGAAATTGACTAGAGCCAAGTGCAAAGCTCAGTCATTTTTCTCCTTTTTCAACGAGTATATGAGGGTCAAGGCCAAGCCCCGATAGATCGTTTTTGCATGGTGTATTTCGTGTGACGAGTTGCTCATTTTTTCTTGTGCTTGGTTTTTTTGGTTCACTGCTTCAAGACTTCAATGTCGAAGTTAATTAATCTATTTTTTTATTCTTATAAGCTAGAAAGGGTGAAATATTATAAGACATGGAAACGTCTAATTGAAAGCACTCTCATATATAATGAATTGTGGCATGAAATATGTGATGGCAACATTAAGCCTAATAAACCAACAGATGCCACTTTACTTGCAAAATGGGAAGTCAAAAATGCCTAGGCATTAGCTCTTATAAAGTCTTCAGTTAAAATTGAAATGTACATTCATATTGAAAAAGCCTCAGATGCTTGGACTGCTTTGCATACATTCAAAGATCTATTTGATATACAACCTGAATCAAAAAATATTGATCTTCAATTAAAATTTCTCCAACAAAAATTAACTAAAGGTGGTGATGTTCTTGAATATATTTCACGGCTTAAAAATATTAAGCAAGAAATAATAAATGTTGGTTTTCAAGTTGTCGATGAAAGTTTCCTGAGTACAATTTTAATTGTTGTATTGCCATCATCTTACACACATTTTTTGGAAACTTTGCAACTCACTGGAAAGTTAGAGAAGATAAAGTTTGATGAAATGAGTGTTATGTTAGCCCAACGTGAAAAAAAAATTGGGAAGAAGAAATAGATTGGGGAAGATGTCTTCTTCACAGAAGCTAGCGCAAGTAAATCCTTAACGGATAGTTCTAGAAACTGAGGAAGAGGAAATTTCAATCAAAGTCAAGATGCACACAGTGTACAAGGTCGTGGTTGCAGTCAAAGCAGAGGAAACAGTTTCAACAGAGGCTACAGTTTAGGCAGGAGCAATTTTCAAGGCAGAGGATATAATCAAGGAAGAGGACAAAGTCCAGGCAAAGGGAAAACTCAGAACAGAGGCCAAAACCAAGGAAGAGAACAGTATCAAGGCAAAGGCAAAGATTTAAGTCAATTTTTTTGCAGAATATGTAAAAAATTTGGACATTATGTTGAGGATTGTAGAACCTCCATTGATAAAATTCCTAAGTTTCATCCAAACTCTGCACGGTTTTCCAATGATGAAGATGATCATGATGTTTCAAAATATGTCTTCACCAACATAGAATCAACAGTGTTATAGGTTTCAACCTTTCTTAGAAGTGATTATGAAGATGCATGGATTATGGATACAAGAGCAACTCAATACATGACTTTCGACGTGACTTCTTTTGGAACTTCCAACAATGCCATCTCAAATCAATCTATCTTGCTGATAAAGAAAAACATACTTCTTATGGAAAAGGTGTAGTTAAATTATTTCTACCTGGCATTGGAGAAAGAATGATTTCAAATGTATGGTATGTCCCAACATTTAAGCAAAATCTGCTATCTCTAGTCACGATTCACCAAGCAGAACATCTAGTGATTATGGAGGATTTCTTAGTTAAAATTAACTCAGTCAAACAGAACATGAAAATAGTGGTGACAGGTTATGAAGATGGAAAATTGTTAAGGATGAAAGGGATGGTTATTCCAAGAAATTCTGACTTTGCAGGTGCAGCAAGTGCAGACATTTCACCGATCAGATTGTGGCATGTAAGATATGGTCATCTCAACTTTGAAAGTCTCTCTCAGTTACAAAAACAAGGAATGGTTAAGGGACTTCCAACCTTCAAAAGGGAAAATGCAAAATGTGAAGCTTTCATTTATGGCAAACAACATTAAGAAACTTTTCCCACAAGTTCATGGCGAGAAAATAGGCATTTGCAATTGGTTCATAGTGATATTTGTGGACCCTTACAAACTTCGCTAGGAGGATGCAAATATTTATTACTCTTTGTTGATGATTTTATCAGAATGACTTGGGTATATTTTTTGAAGCAAAAGTCAGAAGCATTTGAAAAGTTTAAAACTTTTCGTCAACTTATTGAAAATGAAGTTAAGGAGAAGATTGGCACTCTTCGAACCGACAATAGAGGAGAATTCACTTCAAATGAATTCAAAATGTATTGCATGGATAATGGCATAAAATGACATATTACCAATGTCTACACTCCACAACAAAATGGAGTAGTAGAAAGAATGAATCGCACCTTGTTAGGAATGGCGAGATCTATGTTAAATTTCAAAAAGTTAAGTCCTATATATTAGGCCGAAGCAATTCATATCGTTGTCTACTTAAGGAACAGATCTCCCACTGCTTCTTTAGATGAAATCACACCTTATGAAGAATGGTTTGGCTTCAAACCTCGAGTTAAACATCTTAGAGTTTTTGGATTAGTATGTTATGCCTTAGTTCCGATGGAAAAACAAACTAAGCTTGACTCACGAAGCTTGAAGTGCACAATGATTGGGTATTCTAATGAGAAGAAAGGGTACCGAATTTTGTCTAACTAGAAATTTATTGTGACCAGGGATGTGATTTTTGATGAAAATGAGAGTAAGAGTGCTGAAGAAGTTGAAAGTCTTCTTCAAAAGTTAGAAACAAAAGGTGATAAAAGAAAATGAAATCTACAAAGTCAACCGAATTCACAAAATTGGTATGAAATTGAGTTTCCTTCATCTAAAAGTGACTCATCCAATCCATCTTCTTCACCAGCGTCGTCTAGGTCTTCTGGTAGTTCATCCAAATCTCCTAGCAACAGCAGTTCTTCTGAAAGTGACTCTCCATCCCCAAAATACGCGGTTGATCAACAAACATCTGTTTAAATCAACCCTCTTTACAATGATGGTGATTTTTCACAATCTCAAACTAGTGAACATCAATTTCCAAAATGGGTAGTTCAACTTTTGAAAGATGTAAGGCCTAATGAACAGAATAACACAGGAACAAGGGATCACAAAGAAGTGAATGAAATTTTGCCTTGATAGCAAATGATTTAACTGAACCTTCAACTTATCGAGAGGCAGACAAACATAAAGAATGGCAACAAGCTATGGTTGATGAATATCAAGAAGTTCTCGATAACAACACTTGGAATCTTGTTGATTTTCCTCAGAATTTTAAACCCATAGGATGTAAATGGGTTTACCGAATTAACTACAAGAAAAATGGTGATATCGAAAAGTAAAAAACAAGAATTGTTGCTAAGGGTTTTGCGTAGCAAGAAGGGATTGATTATGAGGAAAAATTTTCTCCTACGGCTAAATGGAACACCATCTGTCTCACACTTTCCTTAGCAGCTCAGCAAGGATGGAAAGTTCATCAGATGGATGTAAAAATTTATTTCCTCAACGGAGATTTACAAGAATAAGTGTATATGACACAACCACCAGGTTTTGAAAATGAAGGACAAGAACATAAATTCTGCAAACGAATAAAGGCATTATATGGGTTAAAACAAGCTCCCCGAGCTTGGTATACCAAAATGGACGAATACCTTCGGAAATTTGGTTTTCAACGAAGTGAATCTGATGATACCTTGTATGTACACCAACAAGGTAAAAACCTGGTGATTTTGGTTATGTATGTAGATGATTTGATTGTCACTGGAAACAATGATGATCACATTGCACAGGTGAAAAAGGAGTTACATGCATGTTTTAAGATGATAGATTTGGGACTACTTCACTACTATCTTGGAGTTGAAGTATTCCAATGTCTACATCATGTCTTCATTTCTCAAAGTAGGTATGCAACATAAGTTCTTCAGCGATTTGGAATGCAAGATTGCAAGCATGTTCTTAACCCCATGGAACAAAACTTGAACCTTTAAAAATTTGAAGGGGGTGAATGGTGGATAGCACTACTTATCGACAATTGATTGGCAGCCTGATTTATCTTACAAGTACTCGACCAGATCTTTCTTATGTCGTCAGTATTCTTTCCCACTTTATGCAGGAACCACGAGACAGCCACTGGAATGCAGCCAAAAGGGTTCTTCGTTATAACCAAGGAACAAAATATTTTGGTATTCTTTATAAAAGGACTAAAAAATTTGTACTTGGTGGATTTTCAGATGCCAACTTTGGTGGCAGTATTGATGATAGGGCATCAACCTCAGGTTATTTAATGAACATGGGGTCAGCTACGGTATCTTGGAGTTTCAAGAAGCAAGCTACAGTGGCAACTTCTTCAGCAGAAGTAGAGTACATATCAGCATGGGAAGCAGCATGTGAGATTGTTTGGTTGCGTAGAGTTTTACAGGACTTGGGAATTCCTCCAACAGAAGATCAATCGTTATTCATCGACAACTAGTCAACAATAAAGCTTGCCAAGAACCCAGTTTTTCATTCAAAGACAAAGCATGTGGACACCAATTATCATCATATCAGATCACTCATTGCAAAGGATGTCATCAAGCCAATTCATTCTCCTTCAGAAGATCAGATCTCTGATATCTTCACCAAACCTCTTGGCTGAATAAAATTTACTAAGTTCAGGGATGAACTTGGTATATGTTGTAATGTGTCTTTGGATCATAGGGGCGAATGTTAGATTATCCAAATATCATAGTTTAAAGTTAGGATAAAATATTTATTAAATATTAGAGACACTTAGAAATAGAAAATTGTTAGAAAATATAGGACTCTAGAATAGTGTCGTATCTTAGGCTCTAAAATAGGAATAAAGTTAGTAGATTCGTTAGAAGGTTATTTATTGTAAATGGACACTTGTTGTTTTATCAAGTGGTCCATAACTAAATTAAGTTAGGACATGTAGCTTATAAATAGGTTATTTTCCTAATTGCAATAGTGTTGAAGTTTACGTGTGTAAACTCTTGCAAATTCCTATGTAATTTCTTTTCCCAGTATTAATAAAATTACATGTCTGAGGACACTTCTGGTATTAATTATCCTTCAGTACTTCCTCCATCTTGTCTTTCCGCGCAATATAATTGGAAATTCCCTCGAGCGCATACTCCAATATCAAGCCATTGAAAGCCATTTCAATCCTGATTTGCCTGTCGCACCAAGAATACTTTTGCAAATTCGAATTCTATTCAGTCACAAACTCTGCGTCTCCTCCACTATAGTGATTTCCTATGCTCTGATACCCTGTAGAAATTATACAAACATATGTATATCAACGAATTCAATTGGATCAAGCAATGTACTAAAGCTAGATATTGAATCGCTCTACAAATCAATTGCGGAAAATAAACACAATTTCCAATCACAACAAGTGCAGAAAGAAACAAATAAAAACCACAACATCGATAATTTCCCGGGGAAAGCTTGGTGCTCAAAACCCCTCTATCATATATTGTATATTCCACAAGGAATCATGAAACAATTACAATGCACTCTTCTCACAAGAGTCTCCTGCAATCTGCCTATCGTCTCACACTGATCCAGGCAAAATCTTGCCAACACTTGGCCAATTCTCAGCCTTTCTTCAACCTGCCTTTCTCACACGATTCCTAATGAATGCATTCCCTATTCTTTAGGAATTTCATCCCTCCTCAACTGCGCTGAGTATCATGGGAATCCTGTGGTGTTTTAACTGCATCTAGGCATCTTGCTAATATCACAACTGATAGTTAACTTCCATTTAACCTTTGTCTCAACTAGGTCTCCACTGGAACTGATATGCATGCAGCTATTAATAGTAAATCATAAATTGCATGGAATATCATTGATTCTTAATTAAATATGATTTAATTCACTTGATCTCTCACTAGTACAACAAACAGTTACAACTAGTCCAACTAACTTTAACTCACCTAACTCAGTTAACTGATTACGCATGCATTAAACTCGTGCACTTAACTACAACTTAAACTCTAAAACACATAGAATCACTCTGCATGCCTCACCAACCACCCTCAATTCGAAATTCATGAACTAATTGAGTCTATCACACTCAGTTAACTATTACAAGTGTTTATGAGATAAGATTACAATTTATTTCCCAATTTGTTTAAGGGATAATTAAATTAGACACATTTCCAATTTATTAAATAAATTTAATTTCACACTAATGTATCGCTAGGAGCCATCACTACACGACCTGTGGTCCCACACTAGTGTAGGTGTTTTCATGTTGTTTTTGGATGCCAATTTCACTGTTTCTTATTGCAAACTTCAACAATATAGTTAGAGATTCCCTCGAGTGCATACTCCAATCTCAAGCCATTGAAATCCATTTTGATCTTGAATCGCCTATCGCACCAAGAGTACCTTTTGCAAATTCGAATTCTATTCAGTCAGAAACTCGGCTTCTCCTCCACTATAGTGAGTTCATGTGCTCTGATACCATGTAAAAATTATACAAACATATGTATATCAATGGAATCAATTCGATCTAACAATGTTCTAAAGCTAGATACTGAATCCTTCTACAAATCAATTGTCAAAATTAAACACAATCGCCAATCACATGAAGAAAAGAAAGAATCAAATCAAACCACAAAACATATAATTTCTAGGGGAAAGTTTGCTGCTCAAAACCCCTCTATCTTCTATTGTATATTAACCATGGAATCATGAAACAATTACAATGCACTCTTCTCACAAGAGCCTCCTACACTCTCACAACCATCTCACACTGTCCTGGACAAAATTGGCCAACACTTAGCCAATTCTCAGCCTATAAACAGCCTGCCTTGCTTGCACAATTCCTGATGAACGCAATTCCTATTCTTTAGGAATTTTGGCCTTCCTAAACTGCGCAAGGATCATGGGCACTCTAATGGATGTCTCGTTGCATGCAGGCAACCTACTAATCACACGATTGATATTTAACATCCCTTTAACCTTTGTCTCAACTGGGTCTCCACTGGAAGTGACATGCATGCATCTATTAATAGTAAATCATTAGTTGCATGGAAGATCACTGATTTTGAATTAAATAATATTTAATTCACTTGATCTCTCACTAGTGCAACAAACAGTTACAACTAGTTCAACTGACTCTAACTCACCTAACTGAGTTAACTAATTACACATGCATTAAACTAATGCACCAACTGCAATTCGAACTATGTAACTAATAGAATTACTATGCATGCCTCACGAACCACCCTCAACTCGAAATACATGAGCTAACTGAGTTTATTGCACTCAGTTAACTATTACAAGTGATCATGAGATAAGATAACATTTTATTGTCCAATTTAATTAAGGGAAAAATAAAGTAGACATTGCACCAAATTAATTAATTAATTTGGCCTTCACACTAATGTATCGCTAGGACCTATTGGTCCCACACTAGCATGTGTGCTACAATTTCTTTTTGGACTTAAACAAGAAGAAATTTGGTGGAGAACCAGAGATGGATCCTCGTCAAATACTTATGATGAGTAAAAATGTGCCTTGGTTGGCAAGGTGAGGAAAGGAAAAGAGAAGGCGTCCCGTTCCAAATCCAAGATCGGTAAGGCAGCCAAGAAGCGAGACTTCTCAAAGGTGAAATGTTTCAACTACCATGAACATGGACACTATGCCACAAATTGTCCACAAAATAAGAACAACAAGAAGGCCTCGGGAGGAGAAGCAGGTGAAGCATTGGCTTCACAATTTGAGTTGGAATTCACCCTCATTGCATGCATGGTGTCATCGATGTTGGGATATGTGTGGTACTTGGATAGTGGAGCCTCATTCCACATGAATGGAAACAAAGAATTCTTCACCAACTTGGAGGAGAAGGATCTCTAGATGCACATCAAGATTGGTGATGACAGGAGGTATATCGCTATCAATATTAGTATAGTTGCTTTCCAGAGAGATTCAGGTAATCCCCTCATACTAAAAGACGTCATGCATGTACCTAGTTTAAAGAAGAATTTGGTTTATGTTGCTATGTTGGAAGATCGTGGATATGATGTGATTTTTAATGAAGGAAATTATTTCCTTCGTAACAAATCCATGGGACAGGTGAAAAATATTAGGGTTCGAGTGAAGAACCTCTACAAACATGATGTAGATTACTGTGTAGCATTGAGCAGTAAAGCAGAGAAGGTGAAAAGTCGAGACATCGATGAGTTATGGCACAGGAGGTTGGGCCATCTACACCACAACGCTTTGAGGATCATGCAACAGATTTCTATAGGGCTTCGAAAGGGTACACTTATGCAGAGAGACACATGCAAAGGGTGCACTATGGGGAATTATACAAATTCCACCTTTCACGATAACGAAATTCGAGCAACGACAAACCTTGAGAGAGTTCACTCATACGTGTGTGGACCATTCTCAAAAACTTCCATAGAAAAGCACGGGTATTATGTGATTTTTGTTGATGATTTTTCAATAAAGTTTTGGATTTTCTTCATGCAGAAGAAATATCAGACGTTCTCCAAGTTTTGTGAGTTCAAGGGACTTGTCGAGAAAGATACAAGGAAGAAGGTGAAGGCTCTAAGGAGCAATAATAGTGGAGAAAACATCTCTAATGAATTCAATAACTTTTGTGCCTGAGATGGAATTAAAAGAGAATTGATTACACCTCATAACCCACAGCAGAATGGGGTTGCAGAAAGAAAGAAAAGAACTATTGTGGGATCAATACGAGCTATGTTGCATGATTAGGGCCTACTGTTGCATCTCTGGGCAGAAGCATGCAATACAGTAGTATTTGTGCAGAACAGAAGTCCTCATCGGATACTTCGGATGAGTAAATCATATGAGGCTTTTTCACGTAAGAAACTGGATATTTCATATTTTAAAATTTTTGGTTCATCTGTCTATTTCCATGTGACCAAAGATGCCAGGAAGAAGCTAGAGCCAACAACAGAGCTGGGGATAATTGTGGAGTACACGGATACACCTCACAACTATCGGGTGTACTTTCCAGCACATCAGATGACAATGATCAGAAGAGATGTGAAGTTTGATGAAGACAAAGCCATGCGATTGTCCCCTGAGAGGGAGCTTGAGTTGCAAGTAATTGAGGAACTCTTTGCTCCAAAGGATGAACCTCGGGATGTGGATCAGCCACAAGCAGAGGAACAAAGAGTGATAGAAACCACTGATGCAGATCCATCCACCAAAGACGGAAGGAAGTGCACCAGAGAGTCTGAAAGATTATTGTTGGATGCGAGAGAGAATGTGGGAGCACCCACATCACAACGCATGCAAAGAAGGCCCCCAGAGCAGTACATGGATACATGGTTTTTATGAGAGACGGTATTGATATAGAACCATCCTCCTCTAAGGAAGCATTCCAGCAGCCATTGTAGTTTGATGCCATGGTTGAGGAGTATGACTCCATTATCAGGAACAGTGCATGGGAAGTTGTCTCAAGACCAATGTGGAAGTCAGTTGTAGGATCCAGATGGGTCTAAAAGGTGAAGCAGGCAGCAGATGGGAGTGTGAAGAAACACAAGGCTAGATTTGTGGTCAGAGGATTCTCTCAGGTGGAGGGGATTGGCTATGATGAGACTTTTTCACCAATCGCAAGGTAGTCATCCATTAGATCCATCCTTGCACTCTCAGTGCAGATGGGATGGAAAATACATCAGATGGATGTAAATACAACCCTTCTTAATGGATTTATTGAGGAAGAAGTGTACATTGAGTAGCGAGAAGGTTTTGAGACCTCAGACATGGATTCACATGTGTGCAAACTCAAGAGAGCACTATATGGGCTTAAGCAAGCACCTCGTGATTGGTACACCAAGATTGACAGCTATTTCACTGGGTTGGGCTTCACCAAGAGTGAAGCGAATGCGAACCCATATCATATTGTGGTTAATGGTAAGCTTTTGATTATTGTCCTTTATGTTGATGATATAATACTGACAGGTGATGAGCGGCTCATAAAATATTGAAAAGATGATCTTGCAAGAGAATTTGATATGAAGGACATGGGGCTCTTGCACTATTTCCTTGGATTGGAAATATGGCAAAGAGATGGGGAGTTATTTGTATCTCAGGACATGTATGCCAAGGAGATTTTGATGAAGTTCCACATGGAGGGCAGAAAACCCATGGAGACTCCTCTTGCAAGAAACTAGAGGAGGGAGGATGATACTTCGGGTGAAGTATTGGATGTTATTGTTTACAGACAGCTTGTGGGTTCAGTCTTGTATTTGGTGAACACATGACCCGACATATACTACGCAGTTAACCAATTGAGCCAAGCTATGGTTAAGCCGACCAAGCTCTTTTGGAAGGCAGGGAAGCATGTGTTGAGATATATCAGGGGCACTACAGAGTATGGATTATGGTACATACAGACAAAGGGAGTGAACCTTCAAGGCTTCACCGATGCAGATTTGGAAGGGAGTCCATGTGACCGGAAGAGCACATCAGGAGGCATCTTCAGCATAGGATTAGCAAAATTTTATTGGTACAACAGGAAATAGAGATCAGTTGCACTTGGTTTAGCAGAGGTATAGTACATGGCGGCCAATCAGGCAGCATGCGAGGCCATCTAGATGAGGAAGATACTTGTTGGTTTGTTTGGTCAGTATATGGATCTAACGGTGATACATTATGATAACGAGAGTTGCATCAAACTCTCGATTAATCTAGCAACATGCTTTCCCTGGATACATCTTGTGTTGTGTGATTGATTGTTTCTTTCCCTTACTTGTTTATGTGATTATGCGATCATGTTTTGTTTCCACAAATTGTAGAAGGATTCAGTATCTTGTTTTAGTACATTATAAGATCTGATTGAATCCCATTGTTAATTTACTATGACGAGAGAGAATATGCAACACCGTATGGGATGGGGAAAACTCAATCAACACTACATATGCTAGTGTTTCCTTTCTCTTGTACAACTCTTGATGGATAACTCTCAAAGGGATATAGGACCATCTTGAGGAGGTCAAGTGCATGATATTGGATTGGAATGTTGAAGTCTTGAGGGGGCGTGAGGACTTCGATGCCTAGGCTTGTGTACATTATTGAGCGTGGAGGGAGTTGGCCAGCCTTGTGAGATGCCCAGACTGATTGAGTACTAGGGTCGGATGTCTACCTTGCGGCAGATGAGGTCTGAGCCTTGGGGTCATCCTTGAGTTGTGGTATAGAATGGTGAGGCTTTATGCCTAGCTCCGAAAGTTGTAAAAAAAAAGACATGTGATTCCTTGGAATTTCCCTAGTGTTGTGAAAACTTCTAATGCTTGATGTATACTAGTTTAGCAGAGGGTTTAGGGAAAACGTGAAGTAATAAGTAACTAAATAAAATCAAATAATAAATAATCAAATAATTAAAAATAACTTCAGGATGAAGTTTCTTAAAAAGGGGGAGTATGTAATCCTCGTATTAATAATAGTAATAATATATAAATAAATAAAACAATAAATAACAAGAGCCACGTGGTGGCAATGTCATTGCCTTTGTTTTTTTCACATTGCCACCACATAGCTTTTGTTTATTGTGCAAGAATGATGAATATTTAAAAACATAAATTACAACATACTGATTTAAATCCCTAGTTTTATATACTACCTTGTCTTAAATATAGATAGCTACTCAAAAGTTGCTTTTATATATGGATTCTTCTAAAAAATTTAGTCATATGCACTATAACATTACAAGGACAATGATACTACATATATGAATTGCACAGAAATTTCCTAGCAATATGCAAGAAGTGTAATCACTCTCTACGCTGAAAAATAACTATATTTGGCTCCAAACACGTGAATTCATGCATTCGCTTCCAGCGTGAAAATAAATAAATAAAATAACAAATAAAAAATCAAATTCATTCATAAAGCATCCAAGGTTTTGCCAAGTAAGAGTTTTAAGATTAATATCATTGTTCTATAAATTTATAACCTAAAGTCTTGATGTTTACATTTAAAGTTTTATTACTAAATCTGAGGTGAATAAAAATATACTCATAGTTTGTCATGTGTATATCATTATCACTTGACATTAACAACGAAAATATGGCACTATCTAATTCTTTCTATTATTGTACAGGTCATTTATATGTTGATGCTTATAATTTTGTTTTGTCCCTCGATGCACATGGAATGAAGATATACTCATACTTTATCTCATGTATGTGTAACATCATTTCAAATTAACAATATTATGGAGGACATGGTCTAAATTGTGATTGGAACAAAGAATCTATATTTATTTTTAAAAATGTGTTATAAAATTACATCTAATTCCCCCTTTTTTTATATTTTCTCCTAGGTATTATCTTATAATTATATAATATATTTTCCTATGTATTCTCTTATAATTATATTATATATTTTCCTGTAATGTCCCTAATTTTCTGCTTTTAAATTTAGGCAGTCAAAGGCTCTGAGGCTCAAGTGGACCCAAGGAAAAATATTTATTGTGGATATATTTTATTAATTTAAATTAATAAAATGAAAAATGAATTAATGGTGCAAAGACTAGATAATGATTAGAGATCAGGAATCCAAATCCATGAGGATGGATAAGGATCATAAGACTTTCCTAGCTCTCCAAAAATACTTGGAGAAAATAAATTAAATATAGAATTTTAGATTTGAGATAAAAATCTAAAAAGCTACCCCAGTAAAGAGGAAAGTTACTAGGAAGAGGTGGAATAAAACTAGAAAGAGGAAAAGCTAGTTTTAAAGTACTTTTGTGGAAGAAACAAAAGGAAAGCCTAGGCAAAAAGGAAAACAACATCCTGATTAACTGGACGCAGTTAAGGAAACAAGATGATGGGAAAGCAGGCTTAAATAAGCAGATTCAGGATAGACAAGAGGTTGTCTATTGCTGGAAGGATTGATCTCTGCTCGGGGGGAGTTGTGGAGAAAGAGCTCAAAGGTTGAGTGGAAACTAGTCTACCTTAAGTGGTATGCACCGGTAATTCATTTCATCTTAGAATTTTAGGTATTATTATGATTATCATGGAAAAGCAAAGTTGTAGAAATGTTCTTGATTTAATCTGTTCAAGAGTATATTTTGTACTTTAAGGGAAAGGTTAAAAGATTAGGTGGCAAAGAAATTGTAGTTATGTACATTTAACAGAGTAGACTTTATTAAATATCGTAGTCCTCCGTATGGTTGTACAGACAAAAAAATTGAAGAGTACCAACTCTCAGAATGTCTAACCATTGAGGAAGGTTTAGATATGAGGTTAGGTGACTATCAGAATTTATTACTGAATAATGCTTTTTCTTTAACATTATTTTTCAAATCAGTAAATTCTATAAATAAAATACTATAGAACATAAATAAGTATGCATGACATATAATGTGGAATTAGTACTGTCAAATAATTCTTATGTTGTAGCATAACTAAATAAAGTAATATAAAAATTAAGATATAATAGACAGTAATATTAATATCTTTCAAGGAGGAATTCCGAAAGTATTAATATAATTGAAATAATAACTGTAGGAAAAGCTTTACATAAGAGTTCAAATATACCCTCATTAGAAGAGAAACAAAATTTTGTTCAACATGTTACAGAGTCATATAAATATGAGGAGATACATATATATATATATATATATATATATATATATATATATATATATATATATATATATATATATATATATATATATCGAGATAATTACACATTTCAATTCAATTTGGGTATATTTAAATTATACAAATAGGGAAACTCTGTCCCACATAAGATCAAATGTACAACATCTTTGTAAACTATGTTGAGATAGTATATCTCCAAAGTGGGTTGTTGGACAAACCTGAAGAGGAAAAAGCCACAGTTATGTGGGAATATGATAGACTACTAGCAGTAAGTAAACCAGGTACGAGGACAAAGATACCTGTATAGGACAGAAACTAAAAATTAGCTCTGGTCCATGTATATAACCATCAAAGTAAATAATAGAAACTAAAACCAACAGGATATGAAGTTACCTTAGGGACAAAGATATAAAGTCCAACCCGAAATTAACAAGAAGAAAGTTAGTAATTATAGGAATGGAATGACGTGTACAGTATAAGTAAAAATAAACAAAACTAACTTCAAAGATTACATACCTAGAAAATTCAGGATAGTAATGAGATGAGTTGGGGCTTGTAAGGAATAATTTCTTCTATACGAATTGTAACAAGTAATGGGATCAGTTGTGGCAACGGAAAGAATTAAGAACTAAACAATATCAAACTTACCCAACTAGGGGTTTAAAAATGTAAAGTCAGGAGTATAAAAATATTATCATTATACTGGAAGTATTATTGTAAATCTAAATATACGACATGTCTTTATGAGGACAAGGGCATGGAAGTTATAACCTTAAAAATTAGTTGATAAGGAAATCGAGAGTTCTAAAGTAACAAAATCCCCAAATTTACATGCGGAAAACGAAAATACAACTCTCAGTTACTATTGTGAAAGTTGTCTCCACAGAAAGTGGTAAAGGTCACTAAATAAATATGAAATATATAAGAAAAGCCCAGTTAAGTAAATTACAATCATGGTATAAACGAAATTGCAAAAAGGGTTGAGAATATAAGAACCCATATATACTTCACCTGTAGATTTTGGTGAGATCGAAATGTTGAAACCATCCAAAATGAAATAGAAATCGTGAAGAAACTCCATGGCCCCGATTATCTGTGTGAAAGACAGAATTTGTAAGAAAAATCTATATGATTAAAACGATAAGGGAAATGGATTTGAACTATAAGTAAACAAGTTAGTTCCAACCTTAAATTGTAAACGACAGAGAGGAAAACGAGAGTATGGAGAAACCTGATTTACCCAGTGAAAGTTTATCCGAGTAATAAACTTACTGATCGAGGTATCGTTGTGATAAATCGTTAAGCCCGAAATATACTGCGAAGAATGCGGTGAGTTAAAATTTGCAGATATCTCTGCAATCTGTAAACCAACAGGAAAATTATGGTTGGGCTAACAATAAACTACTCAACTCTCTGAATTCAATTCGTAAATAATATAGAAGAAAACTAATGTATTAATAAATATGATATACACCTGGAAAATTCTAGTGCTTGATGGACTAATGGGTTGTAGTTCTTCTTTGGAGGGAAGACCCCCAACCAGAACACCACCGCGAGTACTGCCATAAGTTAAGGAATGTAGACATCTCTGCAACCTGGAACAATACACGAGATAGTAGTTAAATAAAATGAAAAATGCAGATGGAGGTAAAGTAAGGGGGTGGAACGATTCTGAGCCCGCAGGGCCTGAATAATTAAATATAGTAAACCACAACTTCTGGACCTGAAATTAAAAACCACGGTAGTAAAGAATTAAATAATTGTGCCATGAGTATTTCTCACCAGAGAAAGAGAACCCACGAGACTTCTGAATTAAGCTTTGTGTGAAAAACGAAAGTGCAATTATCCGGTTGTCAGAAGGAGTCCCCCTCTCCGGAAGAAAACGTGAGATGTAGAGAAGCCGAGATAGGTTACCAGCAATTGAAATGTGTCTCAGAGGTAAATGGGAAGTTTCCCAACCGTGAACGCAAAAATAATTTCTTCCAAAATACAATTGAAACTTTTTATTGAAATTCAAAACCCTAACTATGAATGGATCTTCACCGTCCAGGTGTAATATATCTAACACCGGATAAATGTCATGGATAGACATGTCAAACCCAATTTCGGACAAGTCATGTGACCGAGTACAGGAACATTAATGTAAGAGATCCTGAGGAGTATGTTATACAGAGAGTTGGTGAACAATTATACAGAAGGGTTGTCATAATTAAACAATATTAATTTCAATTCCTCGAAAAAAAAACCAACTGATGTGTTTAATCTCAATGACGTGGTTGAAATATATATTAAGGGTCGTTGTATGTGAACACCGTAAAGTGGTTTGATATCACGTGATAGACATTACATGTGATACGTATAAGGTCAAATCTAATTTAATACTTGAAAAGTGGGGTCGGTTTAAATAAAGTCCAGGTGACACCCTAATGGAGTATAAATGCGATGACCAGACTTATATGTAAGTTACTATGGGTTAAGGTGAATAATGAAAGCTACGTCCAAGTTGAGACCATACTTTCTAATGGTGAAGGTCAAGTAATCAAATGAGGAGGGTAATTAATACCCGTTATGATTAGGTTATGATACCTAGATCAAAAGGGTTATAGAGATAGGTCGTAACGTGTAAGGAGGGTTAAGTTAAGGTGCATATGGTTGGGGATATAAAGTAAGAGGAATTAGGAATAACTTATAATTAACATGAGAAAAAATTGGGTAGATACTAGTTCAAAGTGGAATTTTCACTATTTATCTATAGTTTCCATGTAATAAAGGATGGGATTATTATATCGACATCAAGTCTAATTGGAAATGCTAAGTTGGAAAATTAGTTTCAAGAGCATAGGTCACAAGATGACAAGAGGTATGAGTATAGGTAAACCTGTTTAAACAATTCATAAGTGACAATAAGTGTTAAATGAGAAATAGTTGATGGATGCTATGTGTCCTAATGTGAAAATTTGTAGTAAGCTATTGTGTGTGATTAGCTTAAATGCTATAAGTAGAAAAAAACAAATTCGTGGAACCTGGGATGTTACAAATGGTATCAGAGCCCATGTTAAAACACTGGGCCAAAATGTGTGCTCACACCAGAAAAAATTAATTAATTAATTAATTAATTAAAAAATAATAATAATAATAATAAATAAATAAATTATGTTGATGTAAATTGTTTTGTTAACATATTTTTTTCACTAATATTACTTTTGTGTACAGTGAATTAGTGCAGAAGCATACAGTTGCAAACCATGAGTGGAGGAGCTGAGTTGTATGTGGATCTGAGAAGTGCAGAAAAATCCATTAGATCCTAATGATCCATTGTTGGCCATGATGCATCAAATGCAAAGAGGAGAGGAATTGGAAATCACTCAGAAGAGTCTCAGGAGGATGAATCCTTTAAACAGCAGTCTAGAAGAACCAAGGAATTACAAGGTGAATTCCAAAAAAAAATTCAAGCCTCCCTCCTATGATGAAGAGAAGGAAGAAGATATAGAAGCATGGCTTCTAAACATGGTAAAGTACTTTCAAATTTGTGAGTATGAAAGTAACTTGAAATCTGGGCTGGCTATCTACCAATTACAAGGAAAGGCTACATTTTGGTGGGAGGAAACCAAAATGGTGTATGTGATAGATGAGAAAACTGTCACTTAGGAAGATGTTCAAATTAAATTTAATAATAGATATCTGAATGACTGATAATAGGATGACAAAGCCAAAGAGTTCCTGAGCTTAGGTTGGGACAGCTTACTATTGCTAAGTGGTTACCAAATTCACCAACCTACTTCACTAGGTGCCTTATATATTAGAAGAAAAGGCAAAGGTATGATGATTTTAAAAACTGCCTACCTACTAGTTATAAGGAGAATGATGAGGAATTATGGCCCCTGAATTGAGGAAAAACCATAATCTGAAATCTACTAATTGTAGGATAACTTAACTGTGGTTAGAGAGAAAAGATGACGATAAAAGGTATGGAGTGGAAGGACCACAAATTGCGAAGACTCTCCTTCAAAGTTCAAGTATATACTTGAAGGATAGAAGTAATGAGAATAAAATGGAAGGTAGGAATGTTGAACCAATTGTCGATGATTAAATACTTCTAGAAACAGAATTTGACCAAGAGAGTTATAAATAATTGAAAATTGTAAACATTTTATCAGTAGAAATATAAAATCTGTTGTAGGATAAAGGAGGCTGGAGACAATTAAAAAGAAATTTAAAGGTATGAATGTTAAACAACCTATTATGGTTGATGAATTTAGGTACAGTTTAGCAAAAGAAAGAAAAATTCCAGCAAGCTAGAATTGTTTAACTAAGTTACTAAAAGCAAAGTGACACATAAGTTTCCCAAGATTCTGTGAAGTAAACGGGTATAAATAACACAAGTAAAATATAAATGTTTTACCTTTCAATTCCTATGCGGTGTTGGTAGGAATGGACTAGTTAGAAAAACTGAAAGACATACTAAATTGTTTAGATAAAACAATACATGGTATAGGTAGTGAAGGAAAACCAGTGATAACAAAAAGGACAACCCAACCCAATATCAGTGAGGCAAATTTCAACACTTCAGTTGAAAAGGACAACAAGAAAATTCTGACAAGTGTATGTTGTAGAATTAAGACAGCAAACTGAAAAATGAACTTGTAGAAACTTACCAGTCATTCGAGAGAGTAAGGAGGTAGTTCTAAATGAAACTCCTTATATACCCCCTAAAAGAGAAGCTGGCTTTTAAATGAATTTAATACCATGAGATACACCAGTCTCTAGAGCCCTATAGGATAAGTACCCCAAAATTGTAAGAGTTAAAATTGCAGCTACAAAACTTGCTGGATAGAGGCTATGTAGACCCAGTGTATCCTCACGGGAAGCACCGGTAATTTTGGTCAAAACAAAAGTTGGAACATTCAGAGAAGGTATAGACTACTGACAACTAAATAAACTGATGATCAAGAATAAATATCCTCTACTCAGGATAGATGATCAATAAGTTATCATAAATTGAGAATTAAAGAAGAGATGTATAAAGAACAAGATACATAATTTATGAATTAGAAGTTATACATGATTGTGTTGATAATTTTTTGTTCCTTTATGTGTCAAGTAAAACAGAACATAAAGAATAGCTCATAATTGTTTTACAATTCTGCAAAATTTAGAGAACGTAAATGGCATGATAGACTTAACAAAACGGAATTTTATAAAAATAAAATTCAGTGGTTGAGTCATGTAAATTCAGAAAAAGGATGAGTAGTGGACTGAGGAAAGACTCAAGTGAGCATAAATTGCTCGGTATTTCCTGATGTTTCAGCCATAAAATTTACCGTGGGTATTGAAAAATACTAGAGGAGATTGGTAGAAAAAATTATTAGTCTTAGCCTATATTATTTCTTCTCTACCAAAGCAAGGAGAGAAAAATGAATAGACTAAAGAAGGTCAATGTAGCTTGAATAGTTAAAAACTTAAACTAATAACTACTCCTTTTTTTTAAGATTTTGATCCAATCCAAGAAATGATAGTGGTACAAAGGCTTGGGCAGAAGGACTAAAAGTAGTATGATTACTCAGTCATAGCATAAGAGTTAAGAAAAATTAAGACAAATGAATAGAAATTCCATGAGTATGCCTTAGAGTTGCTGTTGAAAAATATGTTGCACGAATAGAGACCTTATCTGTAAGGTAAGCAGGGGTTTGATCCCAGAACACATAAGTCTGAAGTATAAATTTTTCAACAATATGAAAAATGTTAAGCAAACTAGGTTTTTGTTTTTCCTTAATGAGTTTGAAATAAAAATCAAACATGAAAAAAGGAAAATTAAATAAGATTTTAGATGTTTTAAAGAGGAATGTCTCTCAGATTTTGAAGAATATTGGAGTAATGAAAACTTTGACTGTGAATAATTGATGCAAACATAAATGTGTTCAGCAGTAAACAGGAAAAACTCCAAGAAGAACTGCAATATATTGAGATATTGGTACATATTCCAAATCAGGAGGGACTGATAATTGCAAAAACAGATGGTACATTAACAATGTGATCTCAGTACAGCAGAAATTTTATAAAAATATCATAAATGTCCTTAGATAGGACATACGTGTGACAAAAATTAAATTCAAGATTTAAAGCAAAACATGTTTGACCTAGTATGGGGAAAGAGTAATAAATTTTCTACGTGGAAAATGTTACTAAGTGATCATGAAACATAAGTATCCGACCAAAAGTTTGGATGTTGTCCCTATTTCAGAACGAAATTAGAAAGTTGTTTAAAAAAAAAACTGAGAAGCTGGTTGACCTAGAACCAGATACTAATAAGAGTGGTCAAAGTATCAAACATAGAAATTGTGAACTAATATAAAGTTTCAAGACGAATGATAATTGATACAATTGATAAGGTAAAGTTCAAATGGAATTTGGAAACTATGTTATAGAAAAACCAGTATTAAACTGAACTTGAGCATGGTTTATCACCATCAGAACAGATTGAGAGAATCAATCGAATATTAAGTGCATAGGGTACATGTATGAATTGGAAAAAGGGACAGAACTTTAAGCGGGACCACTACTTATGCCAAAGTTGGTTTTTTATAGAAATTAATAAGCTTCTAATTAAGAGGTGTTTGTTGTGTGAAACTAAGTGTAACAGGAATTGTTCAACTCCGATAAAAAGAAGTCAAGGTGAGAAGATGTGCATAGAACTCACCATGAAATTCAAAAGACACCATGGATACGTGAGGAGGAAGCATCGCCAAAGTACATGGAATGATAAGTAGTTGTGCTAAATTTTCACTATACTAACAAGAATCATTAAGGTTTTCAGGTTTTACAACAAGACTCTATTGAAAACCCTTTTGAAAACCATTAAGGTTCATAGTATTTATCACAGATTAATTTTTATCAATCAATATATATATATATATATATATATATATATATATATATATATATATATATATGATACTACCTATATAATCAGGGATGTAGTGTGAATGAAAATTTTCCTACATAAGTTTCTTATACTGAAGCAGGAAGAAATCAAACTCCAGAGTATAGCAGAAAGAAGAGTAAAGGTATGGTGAAAGCACTTGTACTCTGAAGAAACTGCTGGGAGAAAGATGTGATGAAGGAGGAATCTTCATCCAGAGTTGCGAAATCAACATAATAATTGGTAACACCGAGGACTTGGTTTTAGAGGGAGAATATGTAATGTCCCTAATTTTCTGCTTTTAAATTTACGCAGTCAAAGGCTCTAAGGGTCAAGTGGACCCAGGGAGTCTATTCATTGTGGATATATTTTATTAATTTAAATTAATAAAATGAAAAAGGAATTAATGGTGCAAAGACTCTAGATAATTATTAGAGATCAGGAATCCAAATCCATGAGGATGGATAAGGATCATAAGACTTTCTCAGTTCTATAAACATCCTTGGAGAAAATAAATTAAATATAGCATTCTAGATTGGAGATAAAAATCTAAAAAGCTACACCATTAAAGAGGAAAGTTACTAGGAAGAGGTGGAATAAAACTAGAAAGAGGAAAAGCCAGTTTTAAAGTACTTTTGTGGAAAAAAAAAAGGAAAGCCTAGGCAAAAAAGAAAACAAAATCCTGATTAATTAGATGGAGTTAAGGAAACAAGTTGATGGGAAATCAGGCTTAAATAAGCATTGAGGATAGACAAGAGGTTGTCTATTGCTAGAATAATCGATCTCTGCTCGGGGGGAGCTGTGGATAAAGAGCTCAAATATTGGGTGGAAACAGTCTACCTTAAGTGGTATGCACCACTAATTCATTTCATCTTAGAATTTTGGTTGTTATTATGATTATCATGGAAAAGAAAAGTTGTAGAAATGTTATTGATTTAATATGTTCAAGAGTAGATGTTGTACTTTAAGGGAAAGGTTAAAAGATTAGGTGGCAAATAAATTGTAGTTATGTACATTTAAAAAAGTAGACTATATTAAATATTGCAGTCTCCGTATGGTTGTACAAACAAAAAATTTGAAGAGTACCAACTCTCAGAATGTCTAAACCTTGAGGAAGGTTTAGATCTGAGGTTATGTGACTATCAGAATTTATTACTGAATAATGTTATTGCTTTAATACTATTTTGCAAATCAGTAAATTCTATAAATAAAATACTATAGAACAGAAATAAGTATGCATGACATATAATGTGGAATTAGTACTGTCAAATAATTCTTATGCTGTAGGATAACTGAACAAAGTAATATAAAAATTAAGATATAATAGACAGTAATATTAATATCTTTCAAGGAGGAATTCTAAAAGTATTAATATAATTGAAATAACAATTGTAGGAAAAACATTACAAAAGAGTTCAAACATACCCTCATTAGAAGAGAAACAAAAGTTTGTTCAACATATTACAGAGTCATATAAATATGAGGATATATATATATATATCCAGATAGTTACACATTTCAATTCAATCTGGGTATAATTAAATTATATAAATAGGGAAACTCTGTCCCACATAAGATAACATGTACAACATCTCTGTAAACTATGTTGAGATAGTATATCTCCAAAGTGGGTTTCTATACCAACTTGAAGAGGAAACAATCCATAATTATGATCGAATAAGGAAGGAAAACATTAGTATGTAAATCTAGAATATGTAAAGAGTATTTGCACGTAACATAAGCTAGGAATCAATTTCCGGTTCTCGCATGCAAATATAAAAAGAAAATAAAATAGATTTAAACCAACAAAGATAAGGAACCACCTTACGTACAAGAAAGAAACATTCAACCCGTAATAACAAGGATTAATTAGTTATTACGATGAATAATGAAATATGTACCGATCTCTAAACATAAAAAAAAGGGGACTAAGTTAACGAAATAAATACAAATATAAATAATGGTAATATGTATCTAAGAGAGATTAAAGAGTAGGAATTAAATAGGAAAATTGTGTAATCATGAGGACTATACCATTATGATTTAATGAAGGCAATAACGCCTAAAATCAGGGAGAAGGGAGAAGTCAAAATTCCTTAAGGAAAACCTAAAACTAAATCTATTTTTCTCGATAAATGAGAATAAATTCCTAAACCATGTGTAAAAGAACATTCTACAATGCATACAAAGGCTCCAAATTTGCATTCGAAATGACAAAAACACATTTTATCAAATGACATTGGAAAATGTCACAACAAAATTAGTAAAGGCCATGAATTATACCGAGTTGCGAAGGTACGGATAGTATCAATTTTAATATATAGAGTAAAAAGAATAGATATTTATTCTACCCGCAATAAATGGCGAAACCATAAGGCGAGAACCAAATAGGACCGAAGGAGAAAACACAAAGAAATTTGGTGGCTTTGATTGTCTATATGATAGACCGAAATGGTTAATAACAATCTATAAGATCCAAACAAAAGAATAAAGGGTTGGACTAAAATGAGATTCATTAGTTTTTCCAAATTAAATCCATAAACGACGATAAAATGAAGAGAACACAATGAGAAATGCAATAAATACGTTGAGAGTTTGATGTTGAGTAACTTATCGGGTTCGAATTGTGATTTTGGAAAATGGTCGTGCACCATAATTCCACTAGGATGAATGTTATGTGATCGAAGAGGATTCCTACTCCTGGAATCTCTCCGGTTAGACAAAAGAATTGTTATAATATAACACATAAATTTTCTCTGCTAAAATATATACAATATAGGAAGGAACCCTAAGATATAATTCCGGTATCATATAAGGATTGTGAATGATGTCTCCTATAGAAGATCGGCATGAATTTTAGACTTCTTAAAATACCGAGATAAACAAACCCAATCACTATAAAACTAAAAATAAGCCTCGATTTATAATAGAAATAAAATGAGAAGGTAAATAAGCATGAGTGATAGCCATAAACAAAAAATGATACCCCAGATACGTGACCGTGGATGCAAGCCTGGCTCCTCGACAACAACCGGAAGAAATCCTAGCTCATCCTCGAACGAAATTCCACAATTACCGTGAACTCGCAAATTGGAAATGAGGGGCAAACACCAACTCAGCTCAAAAGGGGAAGCAAAAAGGAAATTACCTCTATAAAATGAGTATAGTTCATACTAGTGCGAAAAAACTATCTCTAAAAAGCCGAGAGGAAAACCACAACAAATTCCTTCGAGGAAAAAGACCCGTCCCCAATGAGAATTGAAAATTGTGGCTAAGCCGAGCAGAAACAAAATTTAATGGCTGCAGTGACAGTCAAAAGGGTCACAAATTATGCTCACTAACATAAAAGAGTTTGTGTAAAATCTAAACTCAACTCTAAGAGAATCTCTCACCGTCTGGTGGGAGGAACGGAGAATTCACGCATTGAAGGGTCAATTCAGCCACCGACGCAGCCATGTGACCGAGTACTCGAATTTAATGAATATCAATCCCCTTTAATTATTTGTCCGCATGAGTTGGTGTTTGGGGTATGGAAAATCAACTTCATTAAAACCCAAGAACTATAAAACAACGACGTGTTAAACTGTGTGTCGTAGATTATGCAAAATCGAATTCTCAAATTTTCAATGCCGAGTAGGAGTTCAATAAATAATTTAGTTGTTAAATGGAACCAATAGTAAGTCCACATTCATGAAGAGTATTTAATGTTGGTGACATGGCTAAATCAGAACAAAGTTAGATGTGTGAATAAAATGCAATAATTTATACCGTTCATGCAATATATTATGTAAAGTAACCATGCATGGAGATCTCCAAAGTTATGGGCACCTAGACCGAGTTGTCGAAATAATGTGAGAAAATATAAAGTTGAATTCGATGGTAAATTCATAGTCTATTAGGTCCCTATATTAATATTTTAGTCCCTTGTTGTTATTATTGTAGCCCCTTATTGTTATTGGTGTACCCCTATAACCCCAATATTATTGTTATTATTGTGCCCTTACATTATTATTTTTAGGGCTCCGCTTAGGATTATATTTAAAAATTCATGGACTCCTATATATAGAAGGAGGTTTTGGCCATTTCTATCATCCAAGAATTGTTCATTTATGTAATGTATTGGAGGTTTCCCCTCGAAGTGGTCGTATTTCTAAGGCATTTATCTCTCTTGTCTTCTATTTTTGGAGCTAGTTTCATAATATTTAGTATCGAGCTTTGGATTCTAGGGTTTTGCTGCTCCAAATAGGTCATCATGGAATTTTTGCTATATAAATTATTTTAAATGGGTTGTCTGTAAGCTGAAATTTGTGTTGCCGTAGCTTAAGCCGAAATCCCGAGGAACGTCGTGGAAAATTTCGTATCTTGGTTCACAATATTTTCGTAGATATGATCTATGAAAGTTGGGGATTTTTTATGTGATCCTAAATTTAACGTAAAATATAGGTCATCGTGTATTTGCGCTATAAATTTTGTTCTACAAATGTTCGAAGCGGAAATTTTTAAGGGCAGAAGTCAAAAATCCTAAGGAACTTCGTGGGAAAATTTCAGATCTTGATTCACAATATTTTCGAA
Organism: Pinus albicaulis; assembly: GCA_034641835.2. Taxonomy (NCBI): domain Eukaryota; kingdom Viridiplantae; phylum Streptophyta; class Pinopsida; order Pinales; family Pinaceae; genus Pinus; species Pinus albicaulis. The sequence goes on along the minus strand of CM076570.1, from coordinate 270,050,102 downwards.
GATAGGGTTTGTGCTAGGGATTTTTTAGGCTCCCGAATTTCATCTCAAAGAGAGGTGGGGACTGTGGGAAAATCATCAACTATCTCTCCGAGAATTGGATTGGAAGTATGTAAAAAGTGGCCGCAATTGCTACGTACCTTAGTTTCCCTTCCGTATCAATTTGAGAGCCGAAGGAGGAAACAAGGACATGTGGCATGTTGTACAAGGTCGTTCTACCGAACTAGTCTATAATTAGGTCATTGTGGGAGATTGGGCAAATTTCCTTGAAGAATCCAAATCAGGTGATACCTATGGGAAATTCTTAAAGAAGATTCAAAGTGGGCTACTATAGGGCCAAAATTGACATTGAAGATCCGAATCGCAAAGATAATTTAGTTTCAATATTGAGCTCCTCACACTAAAAAATCTGTGTATTTCGCTTTTCAAATTGCATAAGTCTTGTTTGAAAAATTAGTTTTGGTTATTTCAAAAGCCCCGTTGAGCATACATATCAGTATTGGGCTCTAAAATTCTCCTAAAAAGGAATTCAACACCCATTAAGCTCCCGTAGTACTCTAATATGACTCATGAAGATGAAGAATTACAACATGATCTATCAAAATTACAAGAGAAAGTACCAAAATTACCTCTTCGCAAAGAACAACAAAAAATGAAATGGAAGTCTTGAAGAAAGGCATGGAAGTGAAGATGGATGGTTTGAAGAATACATGGATGGTTTGAAGAAATGCGTGGAAGCTAAGATTAATGACATGAATCTAAGATGGATGACATGGAAGAAAAAATGAAAGACAACATTGAAAACATGAAGAATGATCTAAAAGCGTACATGGATGGTTTGGTATGTGCTGATACAAGAAATGTTTCCCTAATGGTGAAACGATAGTAGAGGAAACTCATGATGAGAAAAAAATAAATGTTAATCATGATTTTATAAACTCTAGTCTTGGATGGAAGAACCACCATATTTCAAAGATGGATATGAGGAAGTTTGATGGCAAGGATCCCGTAACATGGATACTACAGATGGAGCAATATTTTGATCTCAATAATGTTCAAAACACACAAAAGGTACGCATTGCAACTTTAAATTTAGAACAAACACATTTGTATGGTTTTGATGGCTTTTCTCAGCAAACAAATTGTCACTTGGTTAATTTTTACGGAGGAAATGATAGCACATTATGAGGATACAAAAAGCAACACCTTCTTTAGCCAATTGATAAATCTCAAACAAAAGGGTTCAATGGTGGAGCAAATTGAGGATTTACAAAAGTTGAATATAAGGGTAATTGATATTCGAGAGGAACATAGGATCGATGTCTTCATAGGGATTTTAAAGGATAACATGCAACATGAAGTTCTTGTTTGGGAACCCGATCTATTGGAAAAGGCATTTAGGTTGGCAAGAAAATTCAATGTAAAATTATGGCAAAAAGGAAGCCTACCAATCACATATATAAAGATGGAAGTTTTGCTACTCCTAGACTTCCACAACCTACAAGATCGACACCACAAAAATTAGATGAAAAGAGAAAAAATGGCTTTGCGCTAGACAAGAACACTAAAGGTCACAAGTGTGCCGAGAAGAAATTATTTCACATAGATTGTGAAGAGGAAGAACAAAATGAACAAGAATCTTCAAAAGAAGAGGATATATACTAGCAACCAACCCTACAAGAGGAAGAAATGAGTCCAACCATATTGTGTAATGCATTGGCAAGAATTACCACTCCTCAAACTCTCAAGATAGAAGGACATATCAAGAAGAGAAAGATAATAGTGTTGAATAATTCGTGTAGTACCCATAATTTTGTTCATTGTAAGGTAGCCAAGGAATCAAATTTTTTTCCTATACCCAGCACTGCACGTCAAGTGATGGTTGCAAATGGAGGAACTATAAATTGCTCGGGAAAATTCCATAATATCAAGATAACCATGGGGGAATATGTATTGAATATTCCAATGCTTTCCATTCCAATGGGAGGTGCTGATGTTGTACTAAGAGTACAATGGTTACAATCTTTGGGGACAATAGCTTTTAATTTTCAATAAATTTTCTTGAATTTTTTTCGGAAGGAAAGGAAGTCGAATTACGGGGTATCAAAGGGAATCTAGGGCTCTAATGTCATGAAAAATCTTCTGAAGAAAGAACAACGAGGCTTAATTGCACAATTATGCTCACTAGAAGTTCCAACATCAAAATCATCTATTTCTGCAAGTCTCCAAAATGTCTTAGACAATCATTCCAAGGTGTTTGAAACTCCCAAAGGACTCCCACCTATTCGTGATCATGATCATGATATTCATTTGATTCCAAGAAGTGTTCCTCAAAACATCAGGCCTTATAGATATCCTTATGTCCAAAAGAGCGAAATTGAACATATGATTGCGTAAATGTTAGAGGCTAGTATAATTCAACCTAGTCAAAGTTATTTCTCTCGCTCTAGTAGTATTGGTGCACAAGAAAGATGGATCAGGGCGCTTGTGTCTGGATTATAGGGAATTCAATAAGCTCACCATTAAAGATAAATTTCCCATTCCTTTGATTGTTGAATTATTGGATGAATTACATGGAGAAATTTATTTTACCAAGTTGTATCTTCGTTCAGGATATCATCAAATTAGAATGACAATTGAAGATATTCCGAAAACAACATTTTGAACTCATGAGGGTCATTTTGAATTTTTGGTCATGCCTTTTGGCCTTACCAATGCACCTTCTACATTTCAAGGGTTGATGAATTAAATTTTCAAACTCTTCTTTAGAAATTTTGTGCTAGTATTTTTTGATGATATACTAATCTACAATAGGTCTTGGAAGGATCTTGTTCAACATGTTGACAGGGTGCTCAAACTATTGTAGTAGAAAAAATTACATGCAAAAACATCCAAATTTTTTTTTGGAGTACAAGAGGTGGAATATCTGGGTCATATTGTATCTCACGAGGGTGTTAAGGTAGACCCTAACAAAAGCCATTAAGGAATGAAAAGTCCCCACAACCATAAAGTAGTTGCAAGGATTTCTCAGGTTAACAGGGTATTATCGCAAGTTTTTTAAGAATTATGGGAGAATAGCAGGACTTAACAACATTATTGAAGAAAGATGCATTTTCATGGACTCCTCGAAGTAACCAAGGCCTTTTAACATCTTAAAGAGGCAATGTGCCTAGCACCAAGCCTTAACTACTCCGTACTTCACAAAACCTTTATTGTGGAATGTGATGCCTCGTGAAATGGAATTGGTGTTGTTTTAATGCAAGAAGAAAGACCTATTTCTTTTTAAAGTCGAGCAATCAAAGTGAAAGTATTTACAAAAAGATATTTATGAGAAGTAAATGTTAGAAATACTACATGCACTAAAGAAATGGCGCCTTACTTAATGGGAAGACACTTCAAGTAAAAAATGATCATGATAGTCATAACACTTTTTGGAACAAACACTATCTTTCAAGAGCAAGAAAATGGGTCACAAAGATGTCGGGTTATGACTTTAAAATGGATCACAAAAGAGGGAAGCTAAATTTCTGTTGCATATGCACTCTCAAGAAATAATGAAGTGAGTGGAAGTGTTTCTAGGAACACTTATTATCCAACCAAATTGGATAACCAAAGCAAGGAATGAATGGGATAAGGGCGAAGAAGTGTAGACACTCATTCAAAAATTGCAACAAGATCTTAGTACATCTAATACATTTATTTGGAAAAAAATGATTTCTTATGGTACAAATATGGCTTATATATTTATAAGAATTCCCAAATAAAACAAAAGATTCTTTTGTAATTTCCACACTTTCCTCTAGAGGACACCTGTGGATTTTTTAAAAACTTACCATAGGGTGAAGAAATAATTTTTTTGGGATGGCCTTCTAATCCGATATTCAAAAGCTCAGGCGTAATGTTTGGTTTTCTATCAAAATAAAGTTGAGACAATTAAGACCTCGGGTCTTGCCAACCTTTTATCCATTCCAAGTCAACGTTGGGAGGGTATTTCAATGGATTTTATCATAGGTTTACCTAAGTCCTAAGGAAAGAGTGTCATCATGGTAGTAGTTGATAGACTTACCAAGTATGCACACTTTTGTGCATTATCTCATCTATTTAAAGAAAGTATAGTTTATACTACATTTATGGACACAATTCAAAAGCTACATGTAAACCCAAAGATTATTGTGAGCTTATAGAGATCCCATTTTATTGGAAATTTTTTGAAGAAGATATTTTCTTGTTTGGGTACTCAATTAGCTCATAGCTCATCTTATCATCCTCAATCCGATGGTCAAACCTAGGATAGTGAATAAATATTTGGAAGGATATCTTTGTTGTTTTGTATTTGATAAACAAGCACAATGGGTCAAGTAGTTAACTCTCATTGAACGTTGGTATAACATCATTTCATACCGCAAAAAAAATGACTCCATTTATGCACTTTATGGATATCATCCACCATCCATCACATCATCTTAAGATAAAATTCTAAGGTTCAAGCAAAGGAAGATCACATCGAGCATCAACAAGAAGTTCTCCAACTCTTAAAGAATAACTTAAATTTGGCACAAAATTGAATGAAACAACAGGAAGATCAACATCACAACGAGAGAATTTTTGATGTAGGAGATCGGGTATTTTTACGGGCTACAACCATACAAACAAATGTCCCTCAAGAAAGATAAGAAGGATAATAAATTATCGCCAAAGTACTATGGTCCTTATAAGGTGTTGCAAAAGATTGGTAATATGGCATACAAATTGGAGCTCTCGCTTCGTGAGTGCATCCAGTTTTCCATGTTTCATGCTTAAAAGAAGGTTATAGGTGAAAATCTTCCGTTCAAACAATATTTCCAAAACCTGATGAGGAAGGAAAATCATTTTGGAACTTGAAGCCACGGAAACAAGAACTCGGGTCACCACAAATCGATCGATTTCGCAGTATCTCATCAAGTGAAGAACCGACCCATTGAAGATTCCCATATGGGAGGATGAGAATTTTATACAAAATCACCCGTAGCTATTGAAGCGTTAATAGATTAAACACTTTTTTCAAGGAGAGGGGGCATGTTAGTCCCTATATTACTAGTTTAGTTCCTTATTGTTATTAGTGTAGCCTTATTGTTATTGTTGTACTGTAACCCCAATATTGTTACTATTGTGCCCTTACATTATTATTGTTAGGTCGGCTAGGATTATATCAGGCTCTGCTGACTCCTATATACAGAAGGAGGTTTTGGTCATTTGTATCATCCAAGAATTGTTCATTTATGTAATGTATTGGAGGTTGCCCCATCGAAGTGGTTGATTTCTAAGGTACTGATCTCTCTTCTCTTCTCTATTTTTGGAGTTGATTTCATAACATAGTCATTCTATCATGGGTCCATGATTTGCATGATGTAGGCCCCCGAAGTAAAATCAAAATATCATAAGGTTTCAGATAGAGGAACAATGGGTATGGGAAAAACTATTTCAAACTTAAACCCAACTATACAAACAAATATATATTCCCTTATGACAATTTATATATATATACATATATCTCTAAGTGTAGTGATAGTCCATAAATTTCACTAAATATTATCCAATATATACATGACTATAGAGGAATGGGTTGATAAGGTGTATCAAGAAGTTAACATGTAAGAGGAGCAATAATAATAATTAAAGTGGGATTTAATTATTGCTCCATATGAACAAAAATGGAATGGCCCTAGAGTAGAGCTTCCTTAGAAGTTTAAAAGTGGGAATTTAGCCTCAATGAATATATAAAAAAGTTATGAAAGATTAACAGCAGTAGCATAGTAAAATATTAATGGATAATATACATCAGAATGATGAATAGTAACTATTTCATGGGGTGTGAATTGTATTAGTTTTACAAATAGATTTTTTTTTTTTGATCGAAATGAGATGTTACAATATGTGGCATATAGGTAACATATACATGCATCATCATGTGTGCAAATAAACAAAATATTATTTCATCACAAATCTGACCGCCAACATCATTAACCAATGTCATATACATATCTTCAAGCTTTAGCAAGGGTATGACACCATATAGAAATCATTCATAACTTTATCATATGGAATCCATGTGCCAACGATAGAATGCCAACAATATATGTATCTTTAGCAAGAAATAGGCTACAAGTATACACGTAAAACACTATGTACTCATAATAATCATAAACATGCAATAAGGAATGCTTAAGAAAAAACCATAGTTCCAACGATGTACTTACTTTAAGAATAACAAAATGCCCCCCTCAACCTTTGCTAATTATTCATCGTTAAACATAATAATATCCATCTCATCAAAAATAAAATGCATCAAAGAACCACAACAAATATTTTGTAATCTCTCATGAACCATCATGAACGAATAATCATTCCTAAAGGCCAATATTAGTAAAATGCAATATGAGAGTGTGCCCCCACATTTTAAGAGATAAATATAGAGGGATTGTGTTAAAGACCATTTAAGTTAATCATTCTACCCTCATGTTTAATGGAAATAAACATTTCATATGATTCATGTCATATGTGCCCAAGGTTTGAAAACACTAAAGTTTAAACTACCAACATGTCCTTTATGAGAGTGGGTGCCTCACATTTGAAGAGACAAATCTAGAGGGATTGTGTAAAAGACCATTTAAGTTACTAATTCTACCTCATGCTTAATGGAAATAGATATTTCATATGATTCATGTCATATGATCCCATGGTTTGAAAACACTAAAGTTTAAACTCCTAGGATCTCATCACTTTCTTTTTTTATTTATGATTTTTACAAAAAATGGAGGTCATTGGTGAGAAAAAATCTCAAAAACTCCTAAATTTTTTATCAAAATGATTAGAAAAAGGGTATTGTCGAGACAATGCAATTTTTGTTATAAACCCACAGAGTTAGTGAACAATACATCTAAAAATACTAGCCACCACTAGGATTATGAGTTGGACTAAGAGAGTCTTCGGTAGGGAACACAAAGGATCTTAGGAGAATAAAAAATGACATTTGCACTTTCTTGGATTTAAGAATCGCATGCGGTAAAAAAAACACAAGCACCACCAATTTCATCCCTTTGTAGCTTTTGATTTTCTTCCATTTTTTTCTTTTGTAGCTTCAATACCATATAAACTATATGCATCTATAGGCACACTTGGGAATTATCTTACATTTGTTCCTATCTTTAAGCCAAAAGGTATTTTGAAGAGAGTATGCCCCCACCAACAGCATTTGTTGCAAGAATTGCATTACACATCTCCCTCCTTCAAAGGGTGCCTTTGCCAACATTAAAAAAAATTATTTAAGTAGAAAACTATAGAAATCCGAAGTAAGAGTTCAATACATCAAGCCAATAACTCGAAGATATATTATCCAAAATGAGGAATTTTCTTTCCCATTTTGGCATTTATATTTGACACCTAAGATTTCTCCATCCACCGTGAAGGAGTTGGACTCTCAAGGTAAAATTTTGGCATTTATATAATATATTTGACACCTAAGATTTCTCCATCCACCCGCTACTTGACTCTCAGGACATGCAAAATTTGGCATTTATATAATATATTTTGACACCTAACATTTCTCCATCCACCGTGAGTTGGACTCTCAGTAAGTAAATTGCCCGCAAGTTATTCGGGGTCGTGGTTTGACCTACAAGTACTTGGCATCGACACTTCGCCGCTAAACAAGTATGGCATGTTGGAAGAGAGTTGGAAGCACGACTTATTTAACTCATCTCGTAGTAAGGAAACAAATTTTAATTCAAACATTGTCCTTAACAATTTATTGTTTCAAAATTTTGTGCTTTTTATATGACTTATCACATATGTCTTCTGGGCAAGAAACATTTTCTTTTTTTCGACAGATTGTTGCTAGACCACCGCCGTTTTGGCATTAGATTTATTCATAATATTCTAAATACTTATGTTCACGGACACCGAATGAATGCCGAGCATCAAATTTTCTTGTAAATATCATTTCTATGTTTTTTTTTTGTGAATAAAATAGCATTATGGAAGACAACAAACAATGAGAAATAAAGAAAAATAAGGAGATTGGAAAGAGAAAATGAATAAAAACACACATAAGAGGAAAAAGAGACAATATTACAAAAGAGGGATACACAAAATTACATTTTTGAAAACCAAACTCATGCAAAAGAAAACCATAGCCTATTGCTCATACTCCCCCCCCCCACAACTTCTTCCCTTCCAAACTTCGCATCTACATCAAATTTTTATAACAGTATAATCTAATCTGAATTCTAACACCCGATTCATAAATTACATATAAAAAAAAACTCAACATCCATCATCCAAATATTCCTAACTCTTAGACAATAAATAAAAATTAAAACTTATTTCTCAAGCATATGATACATTAATGTATTAGATTTTATCTAACACAATTTCCTTTCAATGAAGAAAGCCTCCACTGCTTTGGTCTTTGCGAGAAAAGGCAAGGCAGGGCAACCATGCCGCATCAAATTGCGGTGCTAAATCTCGCCGAGGGTCCAACGAGCAATATAAAGATTATATTCCTCCTCCTGAACCTCATTCCCATTCCGACATGCACGAAGAAGATCTTTGCGTAGATTTGAAATTTCTAAAGAGACAGATGATTTCATCGACATTCAAGAAGAATACGTGAAGGACGAGAAAAAAATCTAAAGAGAGAACTTTTGAGAGCTCAGGAGGAGGTGAAGAGGATCCGAAATTTCTGTCTCCGGCGATTAAGAAGCCATGGATATCGTTGACCAAAAATGGAATAGTGGGTTCAACTAGGATCAAACTAATATGTGAGGATTTTTAGCACAATCAACAGGGAGCTCCTAAAACCCTCCGCCCTCGATAGCCCTCCATTGACATTCGAAACGTCTCCGGTGGACGTCCTCCCACCTCGAGGCATCTCTATCTCACTCTTCTCCCGTCTGAGAACCGCACATAACCTACAATGGTATTGGGGGCTATGACATATAGAAACAGGAGATTTGGGAAGTCGTGGAGCTTCCACTCACACACCATGAGCTTTACAAGAAGATCGAGATAGACCCTCCCCTGGGGTGTTCTTGTTTATGGCCCTCCGTGCAAGGGGAATACCATGCTTTCCAAGGCAATCTCGAAACCGCATCACGACTACTTTCATTCGGTTCATTGGCACCGAATTTGTTTAGAAGTATCTTGGAGAGGGGCCATGGATGGTTTGTATTTATCTTTCACCTTGCTAAAGAGAATGCGCTCTCGCAATAATATTCATTGATGAAGTGGATGAAATCGCAACAGCACGGTTTTATGCTCAAACCGGAGCCGATAGGGCTCGATCTTTGCGACAAATAGATCCTCGGTTCTCATGTAACTGTATCGCGAGTGATTGCTGTAAATGCCGAGAACCCTATTTCTACCATCACGGCCGAGTCTCATAATTGCGCCTATTCTCGCGACTCGTTGGGCTTGCTTCAACGTGAATGGAACTAGCTAACCCTAGAGGTCTTCTATCCATTCCAACATCGTTCGTACCTCTCCATGTGACAAAAAATTATCTCTTGCCCATTGTTTCTAGCTCTATAATTGCAATCGCAACAAGACGGTCCGTAGGATATTGATGGAGCTCTCAACCGATGGATGGTTTTGATCGGGATCGTGAATGTGAAGGTGATTATGGCAATCACTATAGCAAATACACTAGATCCCGCACTTATGTGTCCTCGAAGACTTGAAAGGAAAATTGAGTTTCATCCGCTCGATAAGAGCAAGTAAAAACATCTTGTTTTCCAAGTTTGTATAGTGAAAATGAACTCAGTGACGAGGTAGACCTTGAAGCCTATGTATTCTACCGATAAAATTATTAAGCAAGATATGTAAATCGGCACTCTTAAAGAAGATGGTATGCATGCAAGGCGGAAAACCACTATGTTATTCTCCAAAGGATTTTGAAAAGGATTACGAGCCAATGTTAAAAAACTAGACACGTAATTTGACTTTTACTAAATAATCTAACCTTTTCGTGCAACAGATATATATTTGTCGTAATTTTCATCAATAGACATATCCTTTATGTTTAGTAGAATGAATATGTGGACGATGTCAATTTGTATTTTATGAGTATATTTTTAGAGGATTAAAATTACATTTTGTGGATTATGTTTTTATTAAAATATGACATCGAGATATGAGGATGGAAATGCTATGTATTATAATAAAATTCATAGATTTTACCTAAGAAATGATGCCATGGCCAAATTCTGCTATCTATGTCTATGGGGCGACCGTGAATCCTTGCCATTAACTACCAAATTTCTCATCACTTTGACGAGCTCTCTAATTTATCAAATGAGAGTAACCAAAGCAGCAAGAGCTTGCACGATAAGTACACACACAGTGGCCGTGAACGTGGCTACAAGAATAAAAAAAAAATGGGAAATTGTGCCAAGATGAGATTTCGTAGGATAGATTTAAATCCACCTGGCAAGAATTGGCAGAAGCGTTAGCTTGTGTTAATGCACCCATAACACTAAGCCAATTGGAGACAGAAAACAAAGTGATGTGTTTTGGGTGGGAGAAATGTTATTTTAACTCATGTCTAAAATTTAAAATCTAAAATGAATACTTTCCCTCCATTTTTCAAAACATCATTTTTAATATTACACCTCCAAATATTATTCTAAACATCATTTTTAAACCTCATTTATAATATTATGCTCTAAATATAATTTTTAATATCATACCCATTATTGATTTTGATGGACGTTGAGTGTACCCGTGATTCCTCAGAATGTCAAACAATTGATTTAAAAAGAAGCTTCAAAAATCAATTCAATTTCATTCTAATAAATTTATTTTAAAAACATTGATGATGAACCATACAATGAGTGGTTTCAAAGGCATCCGACCTTAAAAAAATTGTGTGATTTATCGAGAAGAGTTTTTAAAGAAATTGATTAATTAATTATTAAAATAAAATTGAGATAAATAGTAAATTTTAGAGACTAAAACCTGGTTGTTTTTTTCATGGTATTCCACTCCTGCTGCCATGAGGAATTAGCTCGATCGTAGGTCCCAACTAGACTTTCTCTTGTTTGGAATGGGATAATCCCAACAGTTTTAATGACTGGCAGAAGGGTTAGAACAATAAGTTAGTGGTTAAGGGATTAAGTATTAGGCACTTAGGGGTTATGGGAATAATAATTTAGTGGTTAAGGGATTAAGTATTAGGGCTTTCAGGTTAGGGAATAGGGGCTAGTGGGTTAGAGGTTTAGGTTTAGGGTTATGGGAATAATGAGTTATTGGTTAAGGGGTTAGGGATTGGGGGCTTGGGTGGGTTAAGGGGATTTAGGTGCATTTAGGGGTTAGAGGAATAATGAGTTGCTGGTTAAGGGATTAGGGATTTGGGTTAGGGAATAATGAGTTAGTGGTTAAGGGTTAGGGATTGCAAGGTTATGGGTTCGTGAACAATGAGCCAATGGCAAGGAATTAGGATTAGGGGCTTAGGGTTGGGGGGATTTAGGCATAGTTAGGGGTTAGTGAATATCAGTTAGTGGTTAAGGGATTAGGGATCAGTGGGCTTAGTTAGGGGATTTAGTAGTCAAGGATTTTTGGGGTTAATGGATTATAAGCGTTATCGCTTTAGGGGTTTATTTTGGGTATGTGTTATACTCTTTCCATGACTAAGCATGCACTCTGGGGTTATCGCCTGGTTGCTGTCCGAGTGCGTGTCCCAACAAATTTTTGGTCCTTAATTTCGATGGGTAGTCCACGCCCATGGTTTTGTGCATGGTTTTGCACATGGTTTTGGGGTACGATGGTTTTTGGCCCCTCGGGTATTTTTTTGTAGATCTCGTCAACGGAATCCGCGCTATGTTTAATCCGTGGCCAATGGACTAGGGTTCATGCATGCTTCGGAAGATGTATATATATATGTGTTGTAACACTAAAAGGAACATAATTAAAAATCAAGCTTCGGTCGTCCCGATTTGGGATCCAGGTGAAAATCTTTGTGTTTATCTCTGCTTTATGTTTTATGCTCTCGCTATTTTTTATTTTCTCGTTATAAGATTCGTGTGTAGATAATTTCGTTCAAGGTTAAAACCCACATTTGGTATCGTAGTTATTAGGCTTCAAGGGGACGCCTTTGTCAGCCGAGGGTTTCGTTTCGGCCCGAGGTAGACCCCTCGTCGTTGGGAGATCTGCGAGATCGATTCTTGCGGTGAAGGAAGATGGCGAGCGGTGGGAAGATAGAGATCGAGAAATTTAATGGTCGCAGTTTCGAGTTATGGAAGCTCAAGATGGAGGATCTACCTGTGGATAAAGATAAGTGGATCGCGGTAGATCCAGTACTAAACCAACGAAATGTCGTATGAAGACCGGAAGAAATTGACTCAAGGTTAAGAGCACAATACTCGCTGCATGTCTTAGATTTAGTATTGTTTAATGTATCCGGGGAAGCATGGCGAATAATTTGCCTGAAAATTTGGGACTTTTGTACCAATCTAAGTCTCTAGTGAATAAGTTGTTCTTGCGGAAAAAGCCGTATAACTCGAGGATGAAGGATGGAGACTCCTGACAGAGTATCCGAACGCCTTCACTACTATGGTAAGTCAACTATCATCTCAAGGATATTAAAAATCTCGCATGAAGATAAGTGCACCGCCTTGTTGTGTTCTCTACCGCACTCGTGGGACGCTTTGGTTATTGCAATAGGTAGCAATATAACTACCTTGAATTTTGATGACATTGTCTCACCCTTGTCACGAGGAAATGAGAGGAGAACATGGAGGGTCGTAATGGAACAGTTTTATCTCGATGAGGAAGGTCCCTAACGTAAACAAGAATAAGGTTTCGAGTGGGAGATATAATCTAGAGGGAGATCTAAACTTCCCGAAAGTTTGTAATGGTGTTCGTGAAATGCGGCAAGGAAGGGCACTGTTGGGAAAAGGACCAGCGTATCTAAAGCTCCCGAGAAAGGAAAGGGATCTGATGATGCTCCTCTCCGCGTAGCAAAAACCACCCTTGGAGAAGGTGGGGATGTATTTGGCTTCTTCTTCAAATACACATGTAAATCATGATTCATGGTTGATTGACCTGTGTGGCCTCACTTTACCCCCATAGGGAGTGGTTTCATGAGTATGAGAAATAGATGGTGGTGGTGATGTTTTCCTAGGGGATGATAGAAAGACCGTAATCGCCGTACGTGGAAAGGTCACAAGTCAAGCTTCATGGTGGAAGGATTAGAACACTTCCCCGGTGTTCGCATATTCTTGCATTAGCCGTAAATTTGATTTCTATAAGCAAGATGGATGATGCGTGTGTAAAAACATTGTTCAAGAAATATGCCCTCGCAAGATGGTTCTAGAGCACCGTACACGTGGAGTTCACACCGGAACCTCTATACAAGCTACAAGGTAGCACTCGTTATTGATGGGTGTAACAAGCTTCATGGTTCCCGAAAGTGGTGCGGAAAGCCCATTGCCTCTGGAGAAAAGACCATGCTATGGCATCAAAGGCTTGGAAATATTGTAGAGAAGGGCCTTCTGACATCGCATAGAATTGGCAGGCGAGAAGGTATGTCTAATTGCTCTTTGGATTTTAATTTCGTGAAAATTGTGTATATGGGAAGTGTAATTCCGTGTGAGTTTTCCTTCGGGTGCCAAGAGGGTGAACAAGATATTAGAACTTGTGCACAATGATGTTTGGACCGTGTCGGGCCTTTCACCGGGAAATTTTGTATACCGTGTTTATCTTTGCGATGACTTCGAAGGAATACATGGATATATTTCTTGAGGAAGAAATTTGAAGTATTTACCGTATTTAAAGAATTTAAGGCTCGGTGGAAAACCGTACGCAGAAGAAGATAAAGGCGCCGAGGACAAACATAATGGTGGGGAGTTCTCGCAAGAAGCAATTTGAAGAGTTCCGTAAGAAGTGTGGTATAGTACCGTAGAAGAATACCCCATACACACCTCGAAATGGAGTTGCGTAAAGAATGAACAGACATCAAGGAAAAGGAAAGAAGCATGCTTAGTGGTACCGGGTTAGGACAAGAATTCGCAGAGGTAGTGGAGATCGCATGCTATCCGGTTAATAGATCATCTTCATCGTTGCTGGAGGATAAGACCTCCACATGAGGTATGGACTAGTAAGAAACCCTCTCTTTCACATCTAAGGGTATTTGGATGTGATGCATATGTACATGTTCCAAAGCGTAAAAGGACCAAGTTGGATAATAACTGAAAGGTGCATCTTTATTTGGTATAAGGATGGCTTAAAAGGTTACAAGCTCGGAACCCGGAACAAGGAAGTTGTGTACAACCGAGATGTGGTGTTTAGAGAGGAAAGATGTTGTTAAACATGAACTCATACCAAAGGAACCTCGAGAAGATAGAGTTTGATCTAAAGGAGGATGAATCGTACTCTACAATAGAAGAAGACGAAGATGAAGAGTCACAAACTCCACTATTAGAAGATCAGTCCGGGAAAGAAGGCAACTAGAAAGGTATAGTCCATCTACTTTTTTTTTCAGGTTTTGCCTTAACTATAATCGATGATGATCCCGTAATCGAAGCCGTGGGAGGAAGTAGATTCGTAGATGTGTATGGAAAACTCGAAGGAGTGTCATGGTTGATGAAATGGCATCCTTGCACAAAAATGAGGCATGGGATCCGGTGGAGTTGCCGCTTGGAAGGGAAGCCCATCGAGAGAAAATGGGTGTTTAAAAAAGAAGATGAATGTAGAAGGCAAGGTGGAGAACACAAATCTCTAAGTTGGTAGCAAAAGGTTATTCCTGTGTGCTCTGGAATTGATTTTGGTGATATTTTTTCTCCCCGTTTCCAAAGTTAATTTTATTAGATTACTTTTATCTATTGCCGTTGCATTTGATTTTGAGATGTAAATGCAGGATGTGAAGACACAATTTCTTCACAGGATCTAGAAAAGGAGATCTACATGAAGAAACCCGAAGGCTTTATGGTGAAGGGTAAGAAAGAATCGGTATGCAGGTTGAAGAAGTCTCTCTGTATGGGTTAAAACAATCACCAAGGATGTGGTATCGTAAATTTGATACCTATATACTTCGGGACTTGGCTTTACTGTGAAGTAAGGAGGATCAACGTCTTTATTTTAAATTAATTGGTGACTATGTTATTTATTGGCCCCAGATGTGATTATATTTTGTTGATTAGAAATGACAAAGAAATTATCCAAGATTTGAAGACCCAACTATTCTCCAAATTCGACATGAAGGATCTTGTGCCGGCGAACTATATTTTGGGCATGGAAATTAAGAGAGATCGAGCAAAGAGGAAGCCTTCCGTTAAACCATAGGAAGTATGCCAAGACTATATTACAGAGGTTCAATATGCGTGTGATAGTAAACCGTTGAATGTTCCTACACCTATAGGTGTAAAGCTATTCTAATGGGCCGTTGTCCCAAGACACAAGAAGAAGAGGAGGATATGTCCCGTGTTCCATATGCAAGTGTAGTGGGTAGTTCGACAGGGTGCAATGGTCTACATTGTGACCGTACATCGCACATGTAGTGGAAGTATTGAGTAGGTTTATGTCAAACCCAAGGAAGGAGCATTTATTAAAGAGGTGAAGCGGGTTTTCGATATTTATGTGGCGCTAGTGATTATGGCTTGTGCTACCAGGGGAAGACCAGGATTGGAAAGAATGTTGGAAATTCATGGTTTTGTTGATGCAGACTGGTCGTAGATCTCTGGACCAAAGAAGATCTACAAGTGGGTATGTGTTTAGCCTATTTGGAGGCGCAATGCTGATGAGTAAAAGCGCTTGTAGTGGCTCTTTCAACTGCTGCAGCAAGGTATCACATAGCAGCCCACTCATGCAAGCAAGGAAGCGGTTTGGTTGCGTAGATCAGACCAAGTATGGGGTTGGTACAAAGAAGCTATAAGGATATACCGTGATAGCCAAAGTGCAATTTTCTGGCTAAGAACCCTGATTATCATTCAAAGACAAAGCACATTGATGTTCAATATCACTTTGTTAGAGATATGGTTGAGGCTAAAAGGGTGTTGCCGGTAAAGGTGGACACTTTGAAGAATGTCGTATGCTTTGACGAAGTCTCTGTGAGTACTCGGTTCTCTTGGTGTAGAGAAACAATGGGTGTTGAAGAATTGGGCCAATGACTAAGCTCTCCCGTACTGCGGAAAGAAAACAACAAGTGGGAGAATGTTGGGTAAAGCATATTCTTTCCATGACTAAGCACGCGCGGGGGGTAAGAGGAGGGGCTTATATCCCCCCTTTGCGCCGGGGTGCACCCGGGGGCCGCGGGGGCGTAGCCCTCCCTATCGTGTCCGGCAGCTCCCCAAAGAAAATTTTTGGTCCTTAATTCCCTCGGTGGGTAGTCCACGCCTCATGGTTTTGTGCATGGTTTTTACATGGTTTTGGGGCACGATGGTTTTCGGCCCTCGGGTATTTTTTTGTAGATCCCACAAGGGAACCATTTTTGCTATGTCTCTAACCAGTGGCTAATGGATTAGGTTTCATGTATGCTTTGGCATGTATATATATGTGTTGTAACACTAAAAGGAATACAATGGAAAACTAGAGCCGGTCATCTCGATTTGGGATCCAGGGGAAAATCTTTGTGTTTATCTCGTTTTTATGTTTTATGCTCTCACTATTTCTTATTTTCTCGTTATAAGATCTGCAGGTAGATAATTTGTTCAAGGTTAAAACCTACAGCGCTAGTGGTTATGGGTTATGGGTTTAGTGTTAGTGGTTTAGGTTTAAGGGTTTAGAGGTTTATCTTTATGGGGTTAAATGGGTTAGGGTTTTAGGGGTTTAGGGGTTAAATGGGTTAGGGGTTGGGAATTAGGTTTAAGGGGTTAAGGGTTATTAAGGGGTTTAGAGTTTTAGGGTTTAGGGGGTTAAATAAGTTAGAGTTTAGCCGTATAAGGGGTTAAATGGGTTAGGGGTTGGGAATTAGGGTTAAGGGGTTAGACGTTTAGGTTTAGGGGGTTAAATGGGTTAGTGGGTTTAGAGGTTAGGGAGTTAGGGGATTTAGCGCTTAAGGATTTTAGGGTTAGGTCGTTAGGTTTAAAAGGGTTAGGGTTTGTGGGGTTAAATGGGTTAGGGTTTTAGGGGTTTAGGAGGTTAAATGGGTTAGGGGGTTGAAATTCGGTTTACAAGTTAGGGGTTGCGGGGTTAGAGGTTTAGGTTTTAGGGTTAGCCAGGGTTAGGGGTTTAGAGGTTTAGGGGGTCAAGGATTTAGCAACATGATTTTAGGGTTAGGTCGGGGGTTACAAGGAGGGCGTGTGTTTGTGGTTTAGGGTTAAATGGTTATGTGGCTTAGAGGTTTAGGGTTAGGGATTTAGGAGTTAAGGATTTTAGGGGTTAGGGATAGGGGTTAATTGGGTTAGGTAGGGAGTTAAATGGGTTAGGGTTTTAGGGGGTTAAATGGGCTAGTATTTAGAATTAGGGTTGACAGTTAAGGGTTTAGAGTTTTAGGTTTTATGGGGTTAAATGGTTAGGGATTTAGGGATTTAGGGTTAAATGGGTTAGGGGTTAAGGGTTTAGGGTTAAGGGTTAAGTGGCTTGTAGGTTTAGGGTTAAATGGGTTAGGTGTTTAGAGGCTTAAAGCTTGGGGTTAAATGGGTTAGGGTTTAGGGGTATGTGGGGTTAAATGGGTTAGGGGTTTAGAGGTTTGTGGGGTTAGGGGATTTAATAGTTAAGGATTTTAGGGGTTAGGTTGGGGATTAATGGGGTTAGGGTTTAGGGGGATAAATGGGTTAGGGGTCGTGAATTAGGTTTAAGGGGTTAAGGGTTAAGGGTTTAGAGTTTTAGGGTTTATGGGGTTAAATAGGTTATGGGTTTAGGGGTTTAGGGGTTAAGTGGGTTCTTAGTTAAGGGTTTAGGGTTAAGTGTTTAGAGGTTTAGGTTTTAGGATTTAAATGGGTTAGGGGTTTAGAGGTTTATTGGGTTAAATGGGTTAAGGTTTTAAGGTTTTGTGGGGTTAAATGGGTTAGGGCTTCCGGAATTAGGTTTAAGGGGTTAGGGGTTAATGGTTTAGAGGTTTAGGTTTATGGGGTTAAATGGGTTAGGTTTTAGGGTGTAGGGGGTTAAATGGGTTTGTGGTTAAGGGTTTAGAGGTTTAGGTTTTAGAGCAATGTGGGTTAGGGGTTTAGAGGTTTGGGGTTAAATGGGTTGTGGTTGGGAATTAGTGTTTAATGGGTTAGGGGTTAAGATGATAGTTTCCACGGGTCTCTATTTGTGCACAATAGTTGCTTATTCTTTCGTCTCAATGTAACAATTTTGTAGGTATCGTTGCTTGTTTCCATGTCTTCTCTATTTATTAATTTCTAGTATTTTTTAGCCATTGCCACATTTACTGATGAAAATTTCTATCACAATTAAACCAAATGTATGTTCAATTTGGCCTAAACTCAAACACAATGTTGTCACATAATTTAACAGCATAGAGAATGGCCATGTGATGAAGTATCAATAACCACAAAGGCACCTCGTTAAGGACTGCTACAAAAAAGTTTAAGTTTGAGTGTCCCACATTCATGAGAAAGTTGGCTCTTATACTCTTGCTCCACCTAATATTGGGGAAGAGAGAGGGAGTGTAGAGAGAAAGGGAGAGAGAATAAGGACGACAAATAGGACTAAAGAGAGAGGAGCCGCACTATAGAAGAAAGAATATGTGACCAAATTACTCTATAGGGAGGTGGTAGATAGGGGCACCCTACCTACCTAACTAAATTTTCTAAATGAAGTGTGGTGTAATCATATGTAATGGTGGTCGATTATACTAGGAGAGGATTTTACAAGTTAAAAGAACTAGATTTTTAATGTGATATGAAAAAAACAAGTACCAAACCTAACCATTTCACATTCACCAATAAAATTCTCTCTTCATGTTCTAATTTAGTAAATTTGGAACATGGAAAAGGAGTCTTGTTTTGTGATGACCTCCCATGAGGATTCACTAATTGTGAGAACACAATTTCATGGTTGCATCTTCTAAATCATCATCACTTCCACCAACACCTCATCCAATAACGCTAGTATAAAAAGGCTCAAAGCCTTTGGGCAGTTGAAAAGGAACATAATTTATGCACCCTTAAACTCTTTCACATACTTAGAAGCTCTCCTCCAAACCAAAGCCACTAGTGTTGTGTGTTCACTTTGCCTCGAATCTTGTGCAAAGATCCGAGGTAAGGAACTCTTGCACCAGCATGGATCCACTATGTGTCATATCCACTAAAGGAGAACATGTTCCAAAACAATAGGTAAATTCTCACAACTATCCCTCTCCGCGAGATGTTGAGAACTCCAAAATGCTACATGCTCATTAATTAAATCTATAAATTGAGCACTTTCGTAGAAGACTTGAAGTCATACCTAACTTGACCAAAAGGCTCAGGATCTGCAGCATAAAGGAACATCTGAAATATGATTTGTACTATTCTCATCTAGATCATTTTGCATGGATATCTCCCGGAGTTGAAATGATATTCCGTGTTCCATAGAACATCTCTCGCTGGAAGGCCCATCGAAGCCCATCTCTTCCAATAACTTTAGTAGTCTCCTTAAACATTTTCAAGAACCAAAGTTGATGGTCCCAACAAGGTGAGGGTAAATGACTTTTTCAAGCTTTCCCTTGCTCACCAGTGCATTTCCCACTCTTCATATTGAATTTTTTCTCTCTGGGAAAACAAGATTAACATTTTCTCTTCGCACACAAGAACCTAGTAACACTACCTCCAAAAGAATACGCATCGCATTTATCTGCCAATTTCTACCTTATGAAGTATTCAAGATAAAGGTACCCAAGTGCCAAAACCACTTTTGAATCCAGCTTTGAATGCCCAAAGTTTTGCCATGGGCCTTTTCCCCGTGATCCCGTTATCATGGGATATATTTCGTACATTTAGACAAATGCATATGATTCACAACAAGGGAATTAGACGGTACCGACTCATATTGAGCCTCATTTGTATCTCGCTATTCAAAACAATTTTCCAAAGAAGTGAGGGAGTCTAAGTTATGCAACAAAATGAAAGGAAAGATTGTTCGTTAAGGCCAAATACCATGATTCTAAGCTGAAAACCCTCTCACTATTGCAAGTCACTCCTTCGAGCTTAGAGATTGTGATGTTGTGTAAGGTTTTTGATCTTGTCTCCAATCCACAGTCACACCTTCGAGCTCTAAAATGGTGACAGCAGTAGGGGTTTTTATCCTTGCCTCTCCGTCCACCGTATGTTCTTGGGCATATAAACCCCGGGCACCACAAGCCCAAGTTATGGATGATTACAAATATCTATGAATAAATCTCGGTAGAGAAATGAAATTAAGGAGACATTGACAATACATATTTGGTTTCCTTTTTCATTGTACCAAAGTCGCTATTCCTCGAAAAGGAGCCTATTTCCCATTCTTCTCTCCAAAATTCCGGGTTCATTACCGCTACCATATATACATTAAACCCCTTCACCATCTCCCCCATCAGAATTCAATCGTCAAACAAAAAATGTGAAGGTCAAGTTTCCATCATCGAGGTTATATGGCATGTCTTAGAATCGTGCAAAGAATCTTCTTTTGTTAGAAAATTATATATTGGCGGAAATGCAGACATAAAATATGCGGGAAAAACAAGCACACAAAACACATAAAAAACCAGAGAGAGATAAAGATATATGTGGTTCACTCATTTTGGGCTACATCCACCCTCGGCATCCGTCCTTCCTTTCTATTATCCAACGAAATGAAGACACAACCTCCAACATCTGGGTCAGAATATCCCCCGTTCTCTCTCAAGGGCCTCTATTGTTTTCACTTTGAGAATACACATACAATACATAGCTTTAACAAAATTTCTACACAAGTGAGGGGTTTTCTGTGGGCAAAAAACCCTAAACTAAAAACAACTTATACCATCAAATCATTCGCTTAATGAACGACCTAGATTGACTCGAAATTACTATACCTTTACAAGGAAATTTTTACACTTTTTTACTCAGGGGCATTGCCCTCAAACCCCCCACTAGGGGGGCCTATAAAGTCACAAACCCCCCCCGGACCCCTGTAGCGTTAATTAAGTAAGTGGCGTTGCCACCCCTTTAAGGTACATGGTTCCAACATCGCGATACAAAATAAACAAGATAATTCCACTTCACACTCAACAATCTCCCCACTCTGAGACTGATTGTAGCACCCATCATTGCTTCATTTGTTGGAAAATGACTCCACTTTGGACCTGATTTTTTCTTCATCTTCATCATCATACTTGAAGACTCAATCGAAACCGAGCATATTCTCGCTTCCGTGGTTACAACTTTGTTAGCATATCCGTAGGATTCTAGCTAGTGTGTGTCATTTCTAGCTTCAACCGAACCATATTCCAATACCGATTGTATGAAATGGTACTTGCGCTTGTATGTGTTTAGTCATGGAATGAAATGGTGAGTTCTTTGAAAGATGAATGGAATCCTTGGCTATCACCGTATAACATGCCCATATCATGCTTCTTACCCAATTCATCCATGCATAAAAATTTGTAACCAAATCATTTCTTTACTAGCCTCCGTAGCAACAACATACTTACTTCTCGTTGTCGAAAGTGAAACAACACTTTGAATTTTTGAAAACCCAACCCGACAAATTGTTCCACCTAACGTAAATACATATCCCGTGGTACTCCTCATGTTATCTCTCACACCCGCCACAACATATCCCCGTAGAGAGATGTTTGAACCATAAAAGCATAATGCTTGATTTGTGGTACCTCTCAAATATCTAAAAATCCATTTCGTTGCCATCCAATGTTATTTTCCTATATTTTTCATGTGTATCTTCTTAAAATCACATCATTTCGTGCAATATCGTGCCTCGTGCGCACTATCGTATACATTAAGCTTCCAACTCGATGCATATGTAACTTTAGACATATAGTCCATTTTCTTCGGGTCTTGGGGCACATCTCATTACTAAGTTTGAAATGGCTATAAGAAAAAGGTGCACTAACCGGTTTTGCATTCTTCATATTAAAACTTTTCAACACCTTTTTGTATGTACTCATTCCGAGTCGTGTTGCTAATTTGCGATTTTTCCTATCTCTAGTTATTCTCATTCCAAGGATTTGTTTTGTTACCTCCCAATCCTTTCATTGCAAATGAATTTGCAAATTTTATTTTCAGCACATTTATTTCCCCGCATCCGAGACCTCGCAACAAGCATGTCATCTACATACAATAACAATATAATATATTTGTCATCATTTTATTTTTTCATATAAACACAATGACCGTAATGACATCTAGTATAACCTTGTTCATACATAAACCTCGTCAAATTTTTAGATACCACCGCCTTGGAGCCTATTTTAAGCCACAAGCTCTTCCTTAACTCCGCACACTAATTTTTCTTTCCCTTCGACATCATATCCTTCTCATAGCTCCATATAGATCTCTTTCCAAATTAATTCCAAGGAGAAATGTTTTCTTTACATCTAACTATTCAAGATGTAAATCTTCTATTGCTACAAGACTTAAAAATAGTTCCGATTGGAAGTCATCTTAACAATAGGACAAAATATTTCATCAAAATCAATACCTTCTTTTTGTGCAAACCCCTTCACCGTAAGTATAGCTTTGTACTTTTGTTTTCCTCCATCTTCTTCCTTCTGTACTCCCCATAAACCCATTTATCTTCAACAGTTTTTCGGCAAGAAAGCTCGACTAATTCCCAAGTCTCAAGTTATGCATTAAGGAGCCCACATTTTCTTTTCATGGCTACCCCACTTCTCCTCGGTTTCAACCTACATTGCTTCTTCATAACATTTGGGTTCACCGTAATCAATCGACAATAAATAATATAATGAAGGAGAGTATCGTTCGTAGGGTCTACTTATCCTGCAGATCTTCCGACCTCACTATCGTGTGTTTGAGGTGCCCGTTTTCACAGGGATGGTTGCTATTGTTGTGGCTATATATTATTATTACTTTTAGGTGCACCTTTACTTTTTCTCGTGATCTCATCAAGAATTGTGTATTTCTTTGTTTTCTTTTTCTTGTTTCTTTTCCTGCAAATGATTCTTATACAAGACATTTTCATTGAATACTACATCTTTGCTCCTAATGATTTTGTGATTTTCATAATCATATAAGCGATAATGAAAATCATTAACACCATATCCAATAAAGGTACATTTATTTGATTTTGCCTCAAAATTTGTTCTATTTTCTTTATTAACATGGACAAAGGCCTCACAACCAAAAGGCTTTAAAAAAGAGTAGTTTACCTTTTTACCTGTCCATGCTTCCTCTGGAATACCACCATCTAAGGAACTTGAAGGCCCTCTGTTTATTAGATAAACAAAAGTATCTACAGCATCTGCCCAAAATTGTAAAGGCAATCCTGCATGCAATCTCATGCACCTTGCACGCTCCACGATTGTTCTGTTCATCCTTTCTGACACACCATTTTCTTGTGGTGTTCTTGGAACTGTCTTCTCTCTACGAATTCCATGCTCTGAACAGTACCTATCAAAATCTTTGCTGCAATATTCACCTCCATTGTCTGATCTGAGACACTTCAACTTCTTTCCTGTCTAAATCTCAACCAAAGCTTTCCATTTCTTGAAAGTATCAAATACATCAGATTTATTCTGAATACAATAAATCCATGTTTTTCTAGTTGCGTCATCAATAAAAGTAACATAATAATGAGAGCCACCGAGAGATGATACCTGAGCAGGTCCCCATACATCTGTATGCACAAGCTCCAATTTTTCGCTCTTCTTTTCTTTCCCAACTCTGAGAAATCTGACTCTCTTCTGTTTTCCATAAATGAAATTCTCACAGAAATCCAAATCAACATTCTTCAAACCTGGCAACAAATTTCTTGAGTGGAGAATCTTCATTCCCTTCTCACTCATGTGTCCGAGCCTATGATGCCATAATGCTGCATCTGCTCCTTTGGAAGTTAAAGCATTAACAGAGTTAGAAATACCATTGCATAAATACAATGTACCAACCTTTTCGCCTTTTGCTATTACCGGGGCTCCTTTGGTGACCTTCCAAGTTTTATCTGTGAAAGTTGTCACACAACCTTCACTGCCTAACTGCCCTGTTGAAATCAGATTTTTCTTCAGATCTGGAACATGCCTTACCTCCTTTAGTAGCCATTGGTTTCCATTCTGTTGTTTTACAAGAACTTTACCCATTCCAACAATTTTACGGGGTTTATCATCACCCAAACGAACTTGTCCAAAATCTCCTTGAACATAGTCATGAAAATATTTCTTATCAGGTGTGGCATGGAATGAAGCCCCTGAATCTACAACCCAAGAATCAGTAAAATTTTCGAAAAAAATAATCAAAGAATCTTGTGACACATCACCTGTCACATTTGCTTCATGATTGTTTTCTTGCTGTGTGTTTCCTTCTTTTCCCTTCCAAGATATACAGTCTTTCTTTAGGTGTCCTTTATTTCCGCAATTCCAGCACACTATCCCCGATCTGGACTTGGATCTGCCTTTCCTTGATTTACTATGATATCCCAAGCTCTTTCCTCTTTCCATTATTCTTCCCCTAGACTCTGCACTCAAAGCATTACCTGATGTCTCATCGGAGCTTTTCCGTCGCATTTCCTCGCTAAGGATAGCATTAACAACATCATCAAACTTTAAAGTACTAGATCCAGAGACAGAGTTACTAATGGCCATTACTAAACCATTCCAACTCTCTGGAAATGAGCACAAGAATAACAGAGCTCTAACTTCATCATCAAATTTTACCCCTATAGAACTTAACTGACTGGTAATTGTATTAAATTCATTTAAATGGTCTGCAACAGATCCACCTTCTGATATCTTGATATTAAATAGTCGTTTCATAAGAAATACCTTGTTTGAGGCCGAGGGTTTTTCATATAGTTTCGCCAACGTCTGCATCAAACCCTCTGTTGTTGTTTCCTTCAAATTATTGAAGGCTACGGAATTTCACGAGGCACAACAGATGTCTTATTAAGGTGCCTTCTTGTCGAGAATCTCCCATTTTTCATCTGTCATAGCCGTTGGATTCTTTTTTTTTTCTACTCAATCGTAGGTACAGATATTTCTGATACAGATAATCTTCCATATGCATCTTCCATAGCAGGAATTTTTTGCCGTTAAATTTCTCGACCCTAAATTTACCATCTTCCGCCATTGCCCCCACTCGAACCAGGAACCCTTCTTTCCTGCGAGTTTATCATCCAAACAGACCTTTGACTCTGAAACCAGTTTTTATAAAATTATATATTACAGAGCAATGCAACACATAAAATA
This sequence comes from Pinus albicaulis, assembly GCA_034641835.2. Lineage (NCBI taxonomy): Eukaryota > Viridiplantae > Streptophyta > Pinopsida > Pinales > Pinaceae > Pinus > Pinus albicaulis. Next base: position 270,024,817 of record CM076570.1, on the reverse strand, counting down.
TTCGGAAAACACAAGCACACAAAACACATAAAACCAAAGAGACACAAATATACATGGTTCACCCAGTTTTGGCTACATCCACCCCGAATAGCCAGTCCTTACTTTCTGTTATCCATCAAAATGAAGAGACACAACCTACAACAGATCCACGGAAATATCCTCTGTTCTCTCTCACAATCTCCATATCTATTTCTGGCTCTGAGAATACACATAAATTACACAACCGTAATACAATACCCTAATACAAGCGAAGGGGTTCCTTCTAGGGAAAAAAACCCTAAACTAAACATAACTTCTACAATCAGATCATCCGCCTAATGAATGGCCTAGATTGACTAGAAATTACTATACTTTTACAAGGAAATTTTACATTTGTTTTTAGCTTCAGGGGTTTTTCCCCCGAAACCCCCCGCCAAGGGGGGGCTCCAAATAGTCGCAGCTGCCCCCCCCCCCCCCCAGACCCCCCAGGAAGCATTTAATTACTGACAGCGTTGCCACCCCATTAAGGTACAAGGGTCAAATGCTGTGATACAAAATAAACAAGATAATCAGGCTCCACACCCAATAGAGTGATGCGCATGACCCCTAGGTCGCCTGTAATTCCCTTGAGTTCTGAGAATTTCATCGGGAATAGGTCCTGGTATTCAGTGAAGAGTTTCGTGACTCTTCCAATAGTATCTTCATCCCAGTAGTGCCCTATTTTAGCTAGCTTAGCTTTCTCTTCTGTCCCAATGTTGAATTCACACAAATTTAGAGGCTTAGTGACATCGACGGTCTGCAGCAGAGGTCCAACAATTGCGCGCTCTCCCTCTGACTCCGGGATAGATACATTTCGCAGGTCTTCACCACATTCCTCTACTAACAGATTGTGACAATTGAAAATATCCTGCATCTATGTCTCCCATGTCAGTGCCCTATGTGCTGCATATAGGCGTGATTCATCAAATACCAAGGCATCAGTATCCTAGAGAGCCTTGTCGAGTGCCTTCGTTCTGCCTACCAATCTAAACGTTCCTACAAACTCATCCTTCAAGGTTTCCTAGTGGCAGAGGCACTGATGTAGTTATGTTTCTAAGTACTATGCTATTGGGATTGGCCCTAAGGCGTGAATGAACAGATGGACCCATTACTCCGTATTTTTTTCACCCCATTCAACCAACCCGCGCACACAGCCTAGCGGGGTCCGCTCACAGTAGGACTGAGGATCTCCGCGCACACAACTAGAAACAGTCCTTACCCAAAACAACCCAAAACAGATCTAACAGTTCACACGTAGCATCAGTCTTAATTCATGCCTAACGTTAGACTCAAACTATCCATCTATTTATATAGACATGGCCTAAGCTATCCTATGGTCCGCAAACCATGGTTTGCGGACCCTAGGTCTGCCCTTTGACCCATTTCAAAACATTCGGGGCTTTGACCCATCCCAAAACTCCTACGTAAGACTAATTAACACCAAAATATACAAAATTTGCAGCTTAGGGAGCCCCTCTCCAACAGGCCCCCAACACAATCATGTGACTCATCCTAAGTCACTGTGGCCATGGGTTTTTCATCTTCGCCTGAAGCTACTTGATTGCATTAACCAGCAGGGGCAGCACTCCTTCACTTTACACAGCAGCATTATGGGCTATCTCCAACAACTTTTGTGAAGTTGGGCTTTCTGTAGCAGCAGTGACACTCTCCAAAGTCTGGCTCAACTGCTTAACTCCTATGTCTCAGAATTACAAAGAACTTTCAGTGTATCTCCTCAGAGGTAAGAGAAATGCCCTACTTTGATGGTTCTGGTAGTATTAGAGAGTTTTTGCGAGCATTTGAAGCTGAAGTCCCATGGGAGAGAAGATTGTGGGCCCTTAATTTAGCCATGCGCAGAACCCTTGCAAGGTGGTGGGACACACATAAGGGGTCATTCGAGGATCGGGAATAATGTCACAAAATGATGATATTATTGTTTGAACCTCTGGTTCACCTGCACGTAAAGACTTACTTGGGGCCAGGGGAAATCTGTTGCAGATGCCTCACTTTGGCCACTACAATATCACCGAAAAACTTGTGTGCCAACTGCTTGCCCTGGTTCATGACGGCAGCTTATGGATCCAGGATCCATAAGCTGCCGTCATGAACCATTTCGCAGGAGACCGTCTCAGTGAAGATAGTCCCCATGCCATGGGCACGTGGGTTGGCGAACCCCGCTAGGCTATGTGCGTGGGCTGGTTTTGGTTGTAACTAGGTTTTGGATACTAATGTATGCGGAATATATTTGAAGTATCTTTGTGCTATCTGTATCTATTGTGGTTACTGTTGATGCCAATCTATGGTATCTGTTTAAGCTACGATTATATCTGCGCTATCTATTTTTGTTGTGAATGTATCTATAGCTGCGTTTATGATATTATGTGCTGATAATTGTTGATACACATGTGGATGTGAAGGTTCTAACTAGATATATGAATGGAAATAACTCTGTTATGTTAATAACTAATTATACTGTTAAAATCCTACGAGTAGACCAGCTCTGTGCGAATCCGATAAGTTGTGAATGCAGATCTGCCTTAATTACCTACTCACTCCCAGGGTGCAGAAACCTGGTTCCAACACCCTCCCATACTACTTCGGGTGAGACCTTGGCCTGCGCAAGTAGGTTATTTCCGAAAGGGCCAGTAGTATAGGGGTTTGTTGGCAAACCTTAACCTTTGAACCTGGGTCAGGACCCTTCAAGCCAACATTGTTATTTTCTATGGTGATGTTTTATTTGCTTTTTTTATACAATTCATCTAGCTACATAGTGGCCACTATATCCTAAATGAAGAAAAATTAAAGTTTCTTGTTTTTATGGGGAAAATAGCATTAACATTGCTGATGTTGAGGTATATGTCGTATAAATAATTTATAGTCTACTTTAGCTTATATTCTAGTGTTTATTTTTTTTCATGTCTTATACCTTACATTGTATCATTTTTCATTTTCAGAAAAATAATTGAGTATGGATGGTGAGAAGAAAAAATTGAAGAAAGAGGAGAACAATAACACTGGAGCGTCAAATGCAGAAAGAAAGAAAGAAGAGCACTGGTCTAATGATACCCCTAAAGTCAATATCTTGCACGAGACACACACATACAAACTGATGGTCAAGTTTTTAGAGTTGGCGAATTCACCTGCAATGCCTAGACAACATAAAGATAATGTTTTGAAGTGATGAAACAATATTTCATGTGTAAATTGTGGTCCAACCAATATTAAGTTGGAAACTCATATTGTAATACTTGACATTTCATATAATATAATTTATGTGGTTGAAATTATTTATAGTTGTACTTGATATTGTTTAGTATTGTAATTAATATATGTAACTTTGTGTTTTCATATTAGATGAACATGCACATTGTATGACATTTTTTACTTTAGTCGCAAAATCATACAAATTAATTTATTTTGATTAATAATGAACACATAAAATCAATATAATATTACTAAATTAGTAGTTTATATTGATTAATGATGAACACAAATAAAATGAATATACAATGACTAAATTAGTCGTTTATAATGGTTATTAATGAAAGCAAGTGAAATGAATATAAACTACTAAATCGGTAGTTTATATAATGAATATGAAATTACCAAAAAAAGATAAATGACTATTGTAAATGATAAATTTGTGACTACAAATGATGACTAAATTTCATATATATACGACTACTGGTAGCTAATTTACAATATCGTATAACATGACCGAAATTTAGTCATATTTCTCTAGTCATTAATTGGTTTCAAATGATGACTAAAATTTGCATATATATGACTATTAGTATCTAATTTATAGTATCTTATAACGCGACCAATGTTTTGGTCATATTTCTTTGGTCATTAATTGGTTTTCTCTGGTGATCATGTAGTAGTATATTTTGTTGTTTATTTGGTCATTAATTTTGACAATTAATGACTAAATATACTACTACATGATAAAATATGAATAAGCTAAATACGACTAAAAGTTGGTCATGTTATAAGATACTATAAATTAGCTACTATTGGTCACCGACTGAAAAATGATTGTTTATATGCAAATTTTAGTTTTAGTGACTACTTAGCCATTTTTTACTAGTGTAATAACATATTTTAACGTGAGTTTTGGGGGTGATCACAATGAAAGGGAGGGAGGTTTCAATAATGTTGTACACTAATGCTTCTCTTTCCACCGATATTAACAAGTATGCATATACAAAACAAGATCGAATACTAGCTTTACCTCAATGCTTGAGTGCTTGTTCAAATACAATAACTAATTACATAGTCCTTTCATTAATTTTAATAATATCATTCTATTTTTTATAAATGAAAGATTCATAAATCGCCCACTGTCTATCACAGATACTAGAAGCATTCTTCTTTTCTTCACCTAGAACTAACTCTAAAATGGATCCATGCATGGTCTCTGTAGAGGTGAGGGTGTTCAAAAACACTAACAGGTCGCTATTGTCATCATCATTTACCAAGTCAAATGAATTCCATTTTGGAGAAGGGGGCAAGTTCAATGGCCTGGGCAATGCCTAACATGAATTTTCAAGCTTCGATGCTTGCAATTACTAGCAACCAAAAAATACTTAGATTTGCTCAAAATTTGAAATCCTCTGGCTGATCAAATCCTATCTATTTACTTCACCACAGGCAACCATAAATGCTCAAATATGCTCGGAAATTTATCTCCTATAGTGATTAAACCATACACCTTTAGTTAAATATAAACAACCCATAAAAGACTTAATTTGATTGAAAATTCAAATGATAGGGCCCCTCTCTTTAATTCACAAGATATGCTTAAAATTTTCCAAGAAGATGAAATTTGAGGCCGACCAAGCCTTGTATCTATAATTCAAACTAAGACATATTTCATTCAAAATACCATGAATCTGAGTGCCCAAAACAATGTTTGAAAACCTTTCCCCTAAAAAAACTGAAATCACATACACCAAAATTGAATCTCAATCTATTGATGTATCAAATGGAATTATAAAATATTCAATAACCCAAACACAGATAACCTTCACAAAATCATAGTCAAGAACATGCAAAAGGCACGTAGAGGAAATATTTCTCACAATTTAAAACAACTGACAAGAATTCTCATTGTTCTTCTCTAATGCATCGAACGAAAGGTCACCTTCGACACTACAAATCGATCGATTTCTTAGGAGCTTAAGAAGAATGAAACATAAAGCAATGATAAGTCATGCGTCCACAATTTTTGACATCTACGACATATCCAAGGTTTCTACACAACATTTTGATCCAATGAATAACATTCCTCGCCAAAACTTCTCGCAATGAATAATGCTTCTTCATGTAACTTCCTAAATATTCTAATTAAATATGTCAGGCTACGAGGACAACTCCATGAATAACGTTTTCATTTCATTATCCAAATAATTAATATATTCATGAGTGGAGAGACTCTTTGGATTCCAATTCCAAGGTCTCTTGGTTTTCTCTAATGCATAACCAGAACTATTTACAATAATCCCAATCATTTTGGATTATGTGTCAAGATTTCCCTCCTTAATCTGAAGGGATGTTGGTGAGCCCAAGCATCATTTTGAATCTTTAAAACTTTTCCCTTCCAAGAACTTTAGTGAATATGTCTACAATCTTCTCATTTGTGGAAAAATGTCGTAGGTGGATTGTATTGGCCTCAACATGATGTCAAATCAGATGATATTTTGTATTAATGTGCTTGGATCGATCATGGAACTTTGGGTTCTTGGCAAAATTTATTGCATATTTGTTGTCAATGAAAAGAGGAGTTGAATGCACTTGTTTCTCCCACAAATATTCTGGAATTTTCATGAGCCACATAATTTCCTTCATTTCTTCAGCAATTTCGACATATTTAGCCTTAGATGTGGAATCTATTAGAACTGAATGTTTGTGTGACCTCTAGGAGACAACTCCTAATCCAAGACTCATAACATAACCTGGAGTATATACTCCAGCCTCTTTATCTCCATCAAAATTTGAATCGGAGTATCCAATCAAGCTGAAGTCACCCAACTGTGTATACTTGAGACCAAAGTCTTGAGTTCTCTTTAAGTACTTTAGAACTCTTTTTGTAGCCGACCAATGGCCCTCAAAATGCTTTTCCATGAACCTGGAGAGGATTCCAACAACAAATGAAATGTTTGGTCTGGTAGTAGTCATGTAGTTAAGGCTTCCTACAATTTTTCTATACTTTGTTGCATCCTCAAATTCGTTTTCTTTAGTGGATATGAGATTTAAGTTATATTCCATTGGAGTAGTCAAATTATTTCAGTTATCCAGGCCAAACATGTTCACCATATCTACAATGTACTTCTTTTGAGAGACGAATATAAACTTCAGACGTTGATTTACTTCAATACCAAGATAGTAGTGAACATAGCCCAAATATGTCATTCCAAAACCTTTTCTCATTTATTTCTTCATGGATGCAATGTATTTCTCATTATTCCATATCATCAAAAGATCATCTACATACACCACAAGATATACAATTTTTTTCCAACTTTCTTGAAAAATAAAGTTGCATCATCAAGATCATAATGTTTGAAATTGAGTTTCAGAAGATGCTCAGTTAATTTCTCGTACCAAGATCGTGATGCTTGCTTAAGGAAATACAATTATTTTACAAGTTTTCCTACTTTGTGTTCCTGACCCTTCACAACAAATCCTTCTGTTTGGGAATATCCCCATTAAAAAAAGTGATTTTTACATCCATTTGATGGAATTTCCAACCATTCTAAGCTGCTAACGAAAAGAGTGTTTGGATGGTAGACAATTTCTCCATGGGGGAAAAAGTATCCTCATAATCGACCCCTTCCTTCTGTGCAAAACCTTTTTCCACAAGACTATATTTATAATTTTCGAGTGAGCCATCTTCTTTATACTTGTTTTTGAAGGCCTAGTTGCATCTTATTGGTTTGGTTCCCAATGGAGGATCACCCAGCTTCCAGGTTCCATTCTCTATCAAAGAATCATATTTTTTTGCATCAATTATTTCAATCCATCATGAGAAGTGGCTTATTTGAAGGAATTTGGTTCGAAATATTTATAAAAAATCAGTTCACAATCATAATAAGCATCCATATCAACAGGTGAATAAAAAATGTCTACATCACCTCCATTTTGTCTAGTTGAGCTTCTTGTTCCTATATTTCCAATCTCATCAGGATGAACACTTTCACGTGTATTTGTCATCGATTTTGGAGGAAATTTTTGAGATGGTATTGGGTCCTCAATTGACTGAGATGTTGCTGAATCAAGATTTAGTCTCCTACTTTTGTCAATAACATCACTAAAAGTGTCATCAGTGGTTGGAGCTTCATGCGGGGTAGAGAGTGCTTTAGAAGGATATTCCATAGGTTGATCTAATATAGGGATCCCCCCTTCAAAATGTGGAATATCATTATCAAACTCTTGAAAATACTCTGCATGTTCGAATCTATCCAAGCAATCAAGTTTTTGATCAACAACATTGTCAGTATTGGAAGATTCAAGAAACATCACACCTATAGATGTTATAAACTTCATATTAACTTCATCATAATGAAAATATGCTTTGGAGGGATTTGAGTACCCCAAGAAGATACATTTATGAATCCTTGCATCGAGTTTGTTTCTATGTTCCTTGGGTATCAAGGCATAACAGGTGGAACCAAAAACCATAAGATTACTTACCGAAGGAATTTGACCATACCAAATTTCATGAGTATTGATTTTGATAGCATGAGATGGACACCTATTCGTTATATACACAACACATAGAACCACATCATCCCAAAAAAATAGCTTAACATTCTTGAAAAACATCATCAAACATAACATATTTAAGATTTTCCTGTTCATTCTTTCAGCTACTCTAATTTGTTGGGGATTATAAGGCACATTTGTTTGATGTTTGATCCCATGTTGGAAAATATAATTTTCAAATTAATTTGATGTATATTATTTTCCATTGTTAGTACAAATAGATCTAATATGAGATTGTGCATCATTTTCAATCCATGCATGAAAGTTCTTGAATGTTTCAAAATCTTCAAATTTTTTCTTTCGTAAATAAAACCAACACATTCTAGTGTAGTCATCAATAAATGTCATCATATATTTATTTCCATTTGGAGAAGGAACATGCATTAGGCCACATAAATAAGAATGAATGATTTCATGTTTTATATGTGCTCTGAAATGAGAATCATGAAAATACCACTTTTTATGCTTTTCTAAGATACAAGCATCAGATTGCTTAAGTTTCCAATGAATTGTAGGAAAACTAGTGACACCAATTTTCTTCAACAATCGAAGTTTTTTATAGTTCAAGTGTCAAAATATAACATGCCATAAAATAATTCATGGAAATGTACCTTCATCATAGTGAGAATTGTATAAAACATTTTGTGCACGAGCAGAGGTTCCTTGCAGCTTCAGAAGTATTTCTTCTTCTATCCCAGTCATGACAAGTGAGTGATCTGTTTCTTTTCTGACCTCAACGTTGCCATAAAATATGTGAATGGAGTGTCCTTTCTAGTGGATGTGGACCAAATGCAACAATTTTATCCTCCTCTCAGGGTGGTATAGAACATCATTGAGAAGAAACTTTAGAAGACCAATAATTTTGAGCCTGATGGTGCCAAGCCTTAATGACTTGATTTTTGACTTTCCTACAAAGTATACTGCTCCATCAACATTATCAGTGAATTCTTCAAATAAATATCTTCTGAAATTCATGTGGAAATTTTCTCCTGAATCAAGCAACCAAGCATATTTCCACGAAGCAAGTGAACCATTGAATAAGTATTTAGATACTCTAATGTTGCAATCTGCCACAGCATAATGAGTGGTCTTAGGTGCTTTTCCTTTCCTTTTACCATGTTTTTTACCCTTTTCTTCATTTATTTCCTGCTCGATTCTTTCTCAAGGTAGATTTCATGTGGAAGAATCATGTACATCTTTATTGCATCATATGCAATGAAGATCATACCTTTCTCCTTGGAAATTTCTGCTCCCCTACCTCTAAAATTCTTCCTTCCTCTTCCTCTTGGCTACCTCTTCCTATAGAATAATATTGTGCATGATTATTCTCTTTCTTTTCAAGGTAGACAAATTTGTCAAAAGACCGAGGAGTTGTCTTCTTCCCAAAATCCTTTTCTCTTTCATTAAACTTCCTCTCAAGGGATTCAAGGGAAATCTCCCTAATTCTACCACATGCTTTCAATGACTCAAGATAATGTGAGTAAGTGGGATGTAGTGCCTTGACATAGGCTATGAGAGGAACATCTATTTCAACACCAGTTTATTTTATGTCATGCATAATGGATCTTATTTATGATGTTAAGGAAAGAGGGTCATCATTTTTTAACTCAATATTGAGTAACTTGATCATCCAATTGAATAACTTCAAGTTCATAGTGTGAGTCGTATAATTCCTTCAACTTCTTCAAGGATTAAAAAGTATTTGAAAATGGTGAAATGTGACGACTCACCTCTTCATTTTTTGATGTTGCAATCAAGGCATAGGCCTTGTTGTTCTTGTTTTCCCAAATGACAAGCTCCTTATTTGAAGTGGGTTTTCCAAGTGCATTGTCTCCTTCTCCTTCACAAACTCCTGTCCACAACTTATTGAAAATAAAGGTGTTTTTTATCTTTTGGAACCACTGATGATAGTTATCTTTACCAAAGTGAACTACTCCCATAATGGAGATGTTGAATATGTAGCATGAAAATCTAGTTTTGACTTTTCCTTGGTCAAACTAGATTTAAATTTCAATTTCAATTTCAGCAGAATACTTGGAGGTAGTTAACTGAGGTGACATGGCTCTTGTTACTCAATTAACCTAGTTAATTCGAGTTGGAGACACTTGAGTTCAGTTTAGTATGATTGATTTCTAATTTATTCAGTTAAGTTGAGTTATTATTAGTTAAACTAGTTTCAACTGTTGGAGAAACTAGTGGAAGGTCAAGCTATGCAGTGTAACTTTAGTCACACTCAGTGGTCATCTAGTTAATTGATCAATCAACCCAAAATAATTGATGCATGCATATAGTTTGAGTTACCTAGTTGAGATTGGAGTTCATGGGAAGTTTACTATTAGTTTTAAACTAGTACAAGTTCATGTACAGGTGGTGCATGTGGTCAAAGGATGGGCCTACAGGAATTTTGCAATCCAATTGAGGAATTTCCATAAAAAATAGGTGTTAAGTCCTCAATGAAAAACACAAGGAAATAAGATCTTGGAGGCTTGAAAATTTGGCTAAGTATTAGTAATTTTCAGTTAGTCAGGCAGAGGACAGAAGATATAGGTGCAGGTTTTGCTCAATATTGAGCAAGCATATTATATTCATACATATTCTTTGATTAATGCAATACAAATATTAAGGTGCTTTGAGAAATTGTTTTCCCCTAGATAAATATTTTTTTATGGGTGTTGAATCTTGGTGCATGTTAATGATTTATGTTATTGATCATGAATATGATTTTGAAGATCAACATAGTAGCTTCTAGTCTTGTGATTTCGTAAATTTCATGAGTATTTTAGAATCTACACATTAATTTCTACCTGGTATCAGAGCTAGATTCACAATAGAGAAGATATTTTGAAGTTGTCTTTGCAAAAGGTTCTAATTTGAAGATTAGTTTTATAGGTTCTTCTATAGCACTGTGAAGATAGATTTCAATGGAATCAAACCTTAGTATGCTTTGGAAGGAACCACAAACTTTGTGGCATGGAAGGACCGCATGGAGGCAATGTTGAATGGCAATGGGCTGCTAGAATACATCAAGTTAGATGTAGCAAAACCCAAAGCATCTGATGCCTAAAATCTTGCTAAGTGGAAGAAGGATGTGGCCAAAGTAAGGAGAATATTATTCGAGGGAGAAAGATATCATATTGTTGGGGATTTTCATTTTTGGAGTTGCGGAGAGCCGAAGGACAGGTGGAAAAATGCAATCAAGGTAGGCAGGGAGTTGTCACAGTTGCAGAAAGCCAAAAGACAGGTGGCGGGGCATAGGCATATAAAAACACAAATGGCAGAGATGGGAGACAAGAACAAACATTAGAACTCCTAGTGATAAATAAGAAGCGGAAGGAAGTGGAGCATTGTAATATTCCCAAATGGGGAAAGCAGCAATATAGCTCAAAAAATGAAAGCAGCGGAAAATATTTAACATATGAAAACATGAGACCAATATGGAGTCATAAAATTATGTATTAGAGTAGAAAATCAATACAAAATAGTGAGGCATAGATCATATACAATGAGGAAACAAGCCTCCCATAAGCAAGCACTCCCAAATATGAGCTGTTGTCACAATACAAAATGTTGGAGAGAAACTACAACGCAGACATATTATGCATAACTACAGCTAGATATGATACAATGATATAAAAATACTGATATAGGCCCCAATAGAATCTAAACATACATATCTGGGCACTAGATCAGCTTTCCAATACAACCCAAGAGGGTTTCCGAAAAATGCACACAATGTGCCAATGTAAGCTACAGCCCTAGGGCTAACGATATGCTCCAATAACAAAAATGAGAAGGTATGGCTGAAGTTGATGTAGGAACCTACAGCTCTTCTCCAATAGATCCTCCAGATGAAATAATGGCTCCTCCACTGAAAAAATTACCTCCCAAAACAACCACTGCAACTACCCCTGCAACTCCCTAAAATAACGCAGATCTTGTTAGGTCCCTATATTACTAGTATAGTCCCTTATTGTTGTTAGTGTAACCCCCTTATTGTTATTATTTTACCCCTGTAACCCCCATATTGATATTATTGTGCCCTTAAATTATTATTGTTAGGTCGGCTAGGATTACATTGTGGCCCCACTAGGATTACATTGTGGCCCCATGGACTCCTATATATAGAAAGGAGGTTTTGTAATTTGTATCATCCAAGAATTGTTCATTCATGCAATGTATTGGAGGTTTCCCCCTCAAAGTGGCTTATTTCTAAGGCGTTGATATTTCTGTTCTTATATTTTTAGAGCTGGTTTCACAACATTTGGTATCAGAGCTTTGGATTCTAGGGTTTCGTTGCTCCAAACAGGTCATCGTGGCATTTTCACTATAACTTGTTTTCTACAAAGTTTCAGAAGCTAAAATTTATAAGGTGCAAAGCCGAAATCCTGACGAAAATTATTGCAAAATTTCAGATCTTGGTTCGCAATATTTTCGGAGATATGATCTATGGAAGTTAGGTATTTTTGCAGGCTCCTCAATTTAATCTAAACAGGTCATCGTGGAATTTGCGTTATAAATTTTTTTCTACGAAGGCTTAGAATCTAAAATTTTTAGGGTGCGAAGCTGAAATCCTAAGGAAACTCATCGCAAAATTTCAGAGCTTGGTTCGTAATATTTTCGGAGATATGATCTATGGAAGGTAGTGCTTTTTTAGGCTCCTGAATTTCATCTCAAAGAGGTGATCATGGGAAAATATGCATAACTCTCTCTTTGAGCATTGGATTGGCATGCCGTAAAAATTGGCCACAAGTACACGGACAATATTTTTTGTGCTATCAATTTCAAAACTAAAATACGAAATAGTGACACGTGGCAAGTCGTACAAGTTCGATCTACTGAAACAGTCCATAATTAGGTCATTGTGAGAGATTGGACATAACTTTACCTTGAAGAATCCAAATCAGCTCAGACCTGTGGCATTCAAAAGAGGATTCAGATGGCTACCTCAGTGCCAAATTTTAGATATTGAAGAGTTGTAACCACAGAGATAATCCAATTTCAATATTGAGCTCTTCAAAAGCAAGAAAAAGGTGTGTAATTTTTTCCGTATTGCATAAGTCTTGTTTGAAAAATCAATTTGAATTGATTCCAAGGGAATATTTTAGAATAGATATCAGTATTGGGTTCTAAAAAAATGCCCCGTAAAAATATAGCTCATTTTGCGTTTATGATAGTGGCTCTGACTGGTTTAATTAAGTCCAGTTACCTTTTCCCTATCGCTATTGGTTTATGATATATCTTTAACTACCAATAGACAGGGATATCAGATCGATTCTTCTTGCTGATCAGGCAAGAGAATGGCCCTTAAGCTGATTTGGGTTTAGCCAAACCACAACTAAGATTTTGCCTCTTTGAGAAGAGGTCTTAAAAGAATGTAGAAATTAATCTAAATGCAAACTTATTCTATAATAAAAGCAAAAGAAACTAATCTAAATCATATCTTAATTAGGTAGATGAAAATCTAACCCAATTAAGAGAAAGATAATTAAATAATGAGGATTAAAATATTTCTGGCTTTTAATTAGTGTCAAACCAACGAAAAAATTCAATTAGCTCATATTTGTGAATACCAAAACACAATCTATTGATACCATTTGACTGAAATAATAAATCAACAACACTCCGGAAGAAATTCATGAAAATGATATTGATTGACAAATCAGTCAAGCCAATAATTAAACAATAATATGTGGAAGAAATTCACAACACATTACTATTTAATAAATCAGTTTTATAAAACAGATTGCTAAGTAATGGTTACTCAGAAATCAGAGTGTAATTCATAAGAGAAGAGATACACAACAATTTGAGACAAATTATTCATATCAACATAAATGCCAAAACATGAATAAAATGAAACAACAATTTTATTAACATAAAAATGAAACTAGTATTTAATACAGAAATGCCAAAAATACCAGTTAATTGAATCTTCTTCTCCGATCCTGGTCTCTAACAGTACTTTACATTGTTTGAATTTCTGCTTTCAAGACTAGAGCTGCAGAAATGCAAACTCTGCCCATTATGCATAATTCAAGACATAAAGAAAAACCATCAATAATGTTCAGATCTGAAATTTTCTCTCCTCCCAATCTACAACTCTAAATTTCTATTATAGAAATGCTTTTAGAAGTCTTAAATTGCAGAGGAGAGCAGCCCATTTTACATTTTGAAATCTGAAATTTATAATATTTCCAAAGGTATTTTGAAAGGAGAGTTTGTTGAAGAAAAATCCACCCAATCCAATTTTAATTGCTCAAAATTTCTAATCTTTAATCGCTGGAGCTTTCTCATTGATTGAGATCTTTTTCTCCATATCCCTTCTACTGTTTTTCCTGCAAAAAGAAATCAAAATGAATTAAGATGCAACAATAAAATCAAAATATCATTTTTTGGCATTAAAACAAATCCAATCAAATTCTATTTGAATAAATAATTAAAAATAAAATATAAACTCTCTATTTATGCTTGTAATGGTTTAATTGGCCAATGATATCATTGATGAGCGAATCTTCAATTAGAAGAGGCTTTGGGCAAATGAAAATGAAGAAAATAAAACTCAGAAAATTGATTTTGTTTTAGAAATTCGGAGCTTGATTTTCTGCCTAATTTTTTACCCAATAAATAACCAAATTTGTTAGTGAAACCTCCTCAAAAATGTTCTCCTTCATTTTCTCTTTCCAATGAGATATCCTGGGCCTCATTTGGCCATGTAAAACTCAATCTATGAGCCTCCAAAGTTGATAAGTCAAATTTAATATAAATCTGAAAATTCTGTTTCTGAACTAAAAATCAGAATTTTAATTAAAAATTTAATCCTAAATTAGCCTCTAATTATCTAATAATTAATCCTAATTTATTTGTTAATTATAAACTAAACTAATTATTTAATAAACCATTTATTAATTAATATTAATCTAACAAATATAAAACAAATTAATCTAATAATTAATTTATAATTTAATTAAGTTAATTATATTTTATATATTAACTAATTTAATTAATTTTAAAATTAATTATTTTAATTATTCAAATTTTACATTTAATATATTAAATTACACTAAACTAACATTTCATTAATATTGACACTATCCTAACACACTAACACTATATTAACTCAACACTAACGTACTACTAACACTAACACTATTCTAACATAAAATTAAAACAATACCTACTACTAACACTAAGACTATACTTAACATACTAACACTATATTATTCCATCAACGTAAAACTAACGAATGGATTAAAAAAAAATATGAAAGTCCACATGCTTTTGTCTTTCGGCAATCGAGGATTGGGGAAGCAAAGTCATCAAGCAAAGTCATCAGGGTTTCATATAGATGCATTCATTGAAAACTCTCGATGCGATGTTTCGATGATTTTTATTATATTTTTTATTTTTTATATAAATTTTTTTTTATATTAAATTTTAATTTAATTAATTTAATTATATAATAATTAATTTAATTAATTTAAAATTTAATGTTAAAAATTAGTTTTTTTTTGTTTTTTGTTTTTTCATTTTAATGATGTTTAATGAAATTATGAAATTATCTAAAGTGTATTTTTCTTATCTAAACTACAGACATTTTGATAAAAATGAATTACAGCCACTTCGACATTTTATATTTTTTCGAGATTAGTAATTTATTTGAAAATTGGAAAATTAGAATAAATGACTGAAATCCTCATGCTTTATGATTTGGCTGTATAGGTTAAAATAAAATTTGTTAGTAATAACTAACTAGGAGTTAATATTTAAACTAAATCCATTATTGAACTACGCATTTTTTAACCCAGGTGACATACTGGATTAGACTTCAAAGGATTGCCATTTACAAACTGGTTGACCAAACGAGGCGAAACAAGAGTCAACAGGAAGCTTATAAAAAATCGATTTCAACCAAGCAATCAAAACAAAAATCTAAAGAAGATGAAAAATCAATAAAATCATGAGGTAATCAACTTAATAAAAATCTTAAAAGGCACTTAGCCAAAATTTTATAGAAAGGGTTTCCATTATTTGATGTGAACAAGTTAAAAATGGGAGAGTTTTTATACTGTACAACAATTGGCGATTCACTAGAAGAAACAGTTATCTCTGTTTGATATGAATGAGATTTTCTCAAAATTAAAGTAAAAATAATTAAAGAAGAGAAAATTATTTTTGGAATGTTTGACTAGATTCATTAGTCTGAATAAAAACAATAATCATCTTACTGTAATTTTCTTGAAATTCCTCATAAATTAAAATATTTCATAACTCTATATCAGTCCTTAATTAGTTGTAGAGATAAAGCAGGGGTCATTTTACAGCTTAGCTTTTAAAATGTACTCATTTGTCACAGGTAGAGCCACTGCTGCCAGCAAACATCTATAGTCTCGACAGGGTTACCTTTTAATCATGAATGATTCAGGATCCCATCTATTTAAAAATTATTGACCTAGAGATAAATCCATTAATATATGTTTTTTTTTTTTTTTGAGTTCTTAAAAGCCATTGTCTTGGTTTGGTAGCTAGATAGTTGACAATGCCATTCATTGGTTATAATTGGACTGAACAAGATGGCTCGTGATGAGACCCATTGTCTTATAATTGTTTGCAATCATAAGCCATTACCTTAGTTTTTTTAGCAGTGTTGGTAATGTCAGCCTATTTTTCCCTTATGATCATGGTAAGCAGGCTAGTAATGAGACCTCTTATCTTTTAAGTTTAAATATATTTTTGGATTACACTCTAGAAAAATAAAACTCTTTTGAACAGGGAGAATCATTGACTCCTTAAGAGTTCAGAATAACAATTTCAGAGTTAAAAGTGCTTTGCTATAAAGTGTCTTTACTTGGTTAAAAATAACTTTTTTTGACTGATAATAGAATTTTGAAAGATCTTAAGAAAATATTGAAATCTCAAAATAATTACAATTTTGATGAAAAAGAAATTTCTCAGATTTCATGATACTTCGTCAACTTCTCTTGTTTTGTAATCACTTCCTTAAGTATGTCTACTTTTATAATAAGAAAAACAAACATTTTTAAGAGATTTTAAGAAAAAACTAATAGTAAACTATTAACAATTTTTTCCCTATGTATGCCAACCATTGTTAGGTAACAAGAAGGCCTTCCATATAAATCATGGCAAAGTCACCAAAATCAAAACTGAAAACCAAAGGAAAAGAATTCTTAAGCTAATGTGAGAAAAGAAATCAGCAAACAAAAATAAAAATGAAGAAATTTTAAAAGTGAAAAGGAAAATCCTAATTTTGAAACACAAACTCTAACAAGAATGTTATACTAATGTCTCAACAAAATGAATTAAAAGAAAATAATCATATAATCATTCCTTCTTATGTCGAGATCCAGAAAACTTATACCTTGTAGGTTTGTAAGTGTTTTAGGCTTTAGATAGCAGTGATCATAAAATTCAGCCAAAATGAAAAATTTCTGTCTGATGTCAATCTTCTTGTTTCAAAGCATTATCTTAATCATTTTGTAATAAAAGGAATGCTTTAAAGAAATAGATTACAGGTTCAGAAACTTTCTAGTGTAGTTGTTTCAACGAAGACTATCACTGCTTCTTGAAAAATAAAACCATGAAAAGAGAATAGGGCTTCCAAAATATGATTTGGTAGATGATTGAAAGCTTTTATGAAGAGCTGCAAAACATATTCAAATATCAACATAATTTAAAAGAAAAAAACTGAAACTAAAGTAATGAAATGGAAATTAATGAAAGTGGGTACATGAATCTTACCGTTGGATAATTGCATTTGATCTTACCTTAAAGTATCAATTTCTCCAATAATAGCTGACTTCTTCTTTTAGTTGACATTTAAAAATATGAAGAAGGTAAACTAACCAAAATCCTATAACCAAAATCATTATTTATTTAAACTAAAGCAAGCAGTGAAATGTAAAAAACAGAATGATTTGTGTTCAAGGGAATTGAATATAAAACAAATACATCAGAAATGAGATTGAAAATTTGCAGTGATGAATGTTCTCAAAATATTATAAGTTTTATATAAATTCCATGATTTTTATAAATTGTTCAGAGTTAAGACCAAATTTAAGATAATGAAATTTAAAATAGAAAGGTCTTTAATTTCATATTTAATTATGGAATTATTTAAAACTGAAATCGAAATGATTTGAACATGCTGCAAATTTGTTATCAATTTCTTTAATATCATAGGGATTACCCAAGATTGCTTTTAAATTAACACAATGCCTTATCGGATGATTCGTATTGCATGTAGAGGGATGTGTTGGAGTTTATCACATTTGAAATTGCAATGGCAAATCTGTGATATGAAAACATGCGATGGAGCGATCATACCATTGATGAAATGTTATATTTAGGATAGGAGACAGTCATGTTGCAAATTTCACATCGCACACCACATTTCGCGATTTGTATTTTGTACATTGCACATTGCGCATCGCAGATTTGGAATAATGACATGACCATGAATAAAAATACGATGAAGTGATTATGATATCGGAAATGCGATGGATATAATAATCGGTGATGAGCGAAGAGAAAAAAGCAATGAAAAATCGGCGATTAGTAAAAAGCGATGAGCGATGAGTAATCGACGATTAATAAAAAGCGGTAGCGATAAGCAATTGGTGATGAATTATCGCATCGCAACTTTTAAAATGAGAACACAAGGATGTGTTCAATTTTCCTCTCAATTTGCGATTTGCGATTGGACTTATCGCATCGGAGGTCTTTTTAAAATTAATCCTTGACTAATTTAATAATTTGCGATTGCGATTAGAACTTTATCGCATCGGAGTTTTTGCAAATAGATATATCAAAATGAGGTCTCTCCGATTTGCGATTGCTGATTGGGTTCATCGCATCGGAACTTTTTAAAAGTTGACCTTTTAACCAATTGTGATATGACTTTACCAATTCGCGATTGCGATCAAGTTTTTATCGCATCGGATTTTTTTTAAATGGAAGAATTAACCTTATGCCTAATGTGACATGTGCGTTTGTGATCTGATCTATCACATCGGAATTTTTGTGATGGAATTTTTTTTTTAAAATTTATTCCAATGAGATATGCGATTTGGTATTTTATGGAAGATTGAATGAGGTAACACATCGGAGGTCTTGCATCATAAATCAAGTTGAAACATTTCAAACATGAATCTTGCGATACTTTTTTAAATTTCATTTGGGTTTTCTAATGAATGAAAGTAAAGTTAAATAATGCTCAAATTCTAATGAATCCAAAAATAAAATTTCTCTGAACCTGTTGCAAATTTGAAATGGGTTTGCTGCTTACTTCAAGTTTTTGAAAAAACATGAAAACCTGGAAGGAAATTGTCTATGGATTTTACTTTATGAATCTTTCAATTGTTTCTTTGATTTATCAAAATTATAACTTTGTTCAAACTCATCTCTTATTTATTTTAAATTGAAGTGTGTAATCAGCCTAAATAAAATCTGTTTACTCATGTTCAGGAAATCTGAAACTCATAAAATTCACCAGAAATAAATGTGAAAATAGGCTTCCCTTTGAATCGCAACAACAATTTATTTCCTCTGCTCATTCCGAATTAACTTGAGAAAAATTTGTATTGTTATAGTGATTGTTTAATAATGCTTTTAGCAAATAAATATGATGCATATTGCAGCATCAGATAATAAACTAAAGATCAAGATGGGATAAAGCCACTAAGTATGGAAAAATATCAACACAGATTTAAATGTATGCACACAGCAAAATGGACATCCTTAAAGTCATTTTAACAAATTTCGAAGAAGATAATATGAACTTCGTGTGATTACAACAAAAAGTTAGATTGAATAATAATGATTAAATTGGCATTAGACTTATAATAGATAATCATACATTTCATGGGATAATGAGATCATGAAGTTTTATATCCTCAAAACCTTTAACAAATAAATTGTAGGAGAAAATCATATGAAGACATTTCAAAATAGAGAAAAGTGGCTTTGAGGTGATTGGTGCTAAGTTCAACTTCAATTGAATTTAGTCAAGATGTTATTCAAAATAGGCAGAGTAGAGATATTCCTAAAATAAATTTTGAAAAAATGGGAAGCAAGAATTAAAATTTTTCTGATAAGAGGCAAATATTTCTTTGAAAATGTATATGATATGAGAGGGGTTGATTGCTCATTTTATTTTTATCTACAGAACTATTAAGAATAAATTAACTACATAAAACAAACAAACTAAATTAATTATACTTCTATTCTAACCATATACATGAAAATGACTAGATATAGTTATATTTCCAGTGCAACCATTCTCTTATTTTAATTTCTGCATATATGTACAGTTCAAATGTTAGTAATAAAAATACAAATCTAATTAAACTAAGAAAATTAAATCTATAATCAGAATGTACAGTTATTATTAACACCTTATTTTCAATCGTCTTCTTTTGAAATGTCTTTTCCAATTGAATTCCAATTGGATCATAAAAATATGGATGGGTTTCCATTAATGATTGGAAAATATTTAAAAGAGATGACAGGTTAGATTGTGGATATGAGCTTTTAAATTCAAAGACCTGAAAAAAATTGTTAGTGTTATGTGTAAGTGTTAAACTATTAACAATTTTCCATGAAGGAAAATTTTCCAAACAATTTTCAAACGAGTTAATGAAAAGTGGATGGAAATCTGTTAAATAAGATTGAAAATTATCAATTGGATTAGATTGTTGGCCAGATTGTAAAAATACATTCTCTAGTTGACACTGCCTTTGGGAAGATAGAAGCTTTTGATAAAACATTAGCATTGATTGAAATTGAAATTGAAATATCTTTTGATGTTCATGATTATAATATGAAACTTCAATTTCCCAATAAGGCAATGCATCAATTGAGTGTTCACTATTAAAATTCTCAATATGCCAGCATAGAGTGTCAAAGATTTGAAAACTAAAATTAGAAAACAAATCTAAATTTGAACAAAATAAGTGTGAAAGAAAAAATAAAGTGAAATCCTTATTGGTACAACTAATGTTACAACACAATTGGGATTGTTTTGAAATAATTTCTTTTTTTACAAGGATTGGCGAGAATAACGGAATTTGAATAATTTCCAATTCCAACTTGTGAATTAGAAAGCGAATTATGAGCAGGAATGAGAGTTTGATCATGATATGAATCATAAATTGGAATGTTTTCCTGAATGGTGAAATCATGAAGATAATTTATTGCTCCAGAATGATGATTCGTTGGAATAATTTCTAAATTGAAATGTTCCTCATTCACAGATGTTATTTTAATTTTATCATGAGGATTGTCATGAGAAAAATAGAAATTAACATCCTTGATATCAGATTAATTATCATAAATGACTTCACAATATTCTTTAGAATTGCCTTCGATCTCATCCAATATATCAAAACAAGGAGGAATAAAATTTTTATGTTCATTAATGGCAAAAGAATGATCAATAATTGTTTCTCTATCTTGATAATAACATATTGGTAATTCATTTAGATCATCCTCTTTATTTTCTGAAATATCATTAATACCAAGAGGGAAGAAATTGCCAACATTAAAAAAATCAGGATAAAGGGAAAAATGAGAATCACAAATAATGAATTCAAAATTTTCTCTATTTGAGAATTCTCGTACATCATGCTCACTATAAATTTCAGATTCTAGATCATTCATTTGTGTATCCACGCTTTCTTGAATAATTGTGCTTTGATTTTCTGAATGTGGCATTTGCTTATCATGAAAAAATTCAGAAATTTGTACAGCAGCTTGTGTTTTACTATTTACTTTGATTGCTGCTTGCACTTGTTGATTTGCGGTCTGATTTTCTGAATTTAATGCAAAGGAATTTTCAGATTTCAAAGCATCTTTTTCTCCAAAATTGATGCTATTGATTTCTTGCATTTGAATAGAAATATATTCCAAGCTTTGTGAGACCACTTCATCATAATTTATTTGCACATCGAAATTGGAATTCTTATTTATGTTAGAAGGGGATGGGACAAAGATTGAACTAATTTCATATGGATTGGGAATGGGAGAAAGAGAGAAAATATATTTAAACCAATCTAGTGTTTCTTCTTCCGTAGGTTTATCTTCAACTTTAAATCTTAAACAATTCAAATGAAATCAAATATTAAAATCTCTAACAGACTCATTTTCAAATCTTCCTAGATATTCAATTTCATCACGTACTTGTTCATAATCGTATCCCTCAAATTTACAAATAAAAATTGTAACAAATTGATCCCAGCTATGAATTGAGGCAACCGAAAGCTTTCTACACCAGTTTCTAGCTTTTGCCGCAAATGTGAGAGTAAAAATTCTGCATAAAATGTCTTCATCAATTTCTTGAAAATCATAATTTGAAACATTTTGAATAAATTGGAAGACATGATTAAAAGCAGAAATTTTTTTCTTAACATTAAATTTTACCTGACACACGAGCCTTACCACTTCGGGTGGAGTATTGGAAGATGCACGTCCATATATACAACTCCAAATTGGAAGTTTTAAAGGAGCCATTTGTAATAAAAATGAGATGTTAGAATTGAAAAGACTCCAATAGACAACAAGTTTCAGTCCCTCCTTCTAGCGCCAAAAATGTTTAAGCCTCGAAAATCGCTGCTACAACATTGGAGGATAACCACCCGGTCCGGACCTTAATACAACTCATTTTCCGTTTAAGATAGTGGCTTCGACTGGTTTAATTAGGTCCAGTTATCTTTTTCGTATCACTATTGGTTTATGATATATCTTTAACTACCAATAGACAGGGATATCAGATCGATTATTCTTGCTGATCAGGCAAGAGAATGACCCTTAAGCTGATTTAAGTTCAGCCAAACCACAACTAAGATTTTGCTTCTTTGAGAAGAGGTCTTAAAAGAATGTAGAAATTATTCTAAATGCAAACTTATTCTATAATGCAAGCAAAAGAAACTAATCTAAATCATATCTCAATTAGGTAGAGGAAAATCTAACCCAACTATGAGCAAGATAATTAAATAATGAGGATTAAAATATATTTGGCTTTTAATTAGTGTCAAACCAACGAAAAAATTCAATTAGCTCACATTTGTGAATACCAAAACACAATCTATTGATACCATTTGACTGAAATAATAAATCAACAACACTTCGGAAGAAATTCACGAAAATGATATTGATTGACAAATCAGTCAAGCCAATAATTAAACAATAATATGTGTAAGAAATTCACAACACATTACTATTTAATAAATCAGTTTTATAGAAAAAAATTCTAAGTAATGGTTACTCAGAAATCAGAGTGTAATTCATAAGAGCAGAGATACACAACAATTTGAGACAAATTATCCATATCAACATAAATGCCAAAACATGAATAAAATGAAACAACAATTTTATTAACATAAAAATGAAACTATTATTTGATACAAAAATGCCAAAAATACCAATTAATTGAATCTGCTTCTCTGATCTTGGTCTCTAACAGTACTTTACATTGTTTAAATTTCTGTTTTCAAGACTAGAGCTGCAGAAATGCAAACTCTGCCCATTATGCATAATTCAAGACATAAAGAAAAATCTTAAATAATGTTCAGATCTGAAATTTTCTCTCCTCCTCATCTACAGCTCTAAATTCCTATTACATAAATGCTTTTAGAAATCTGGAATTGCAGAGGAGAGCAGCCCATTTTACATTTTTCAATCTGTAATTTATAATATTTCCGAAGGTATTTTGAGAGGAGAGTTTGTTGAAGAAAAATATGCCCAATCCGAATTTAATTGCTCAAAATTTCTAATATTTAATTGCTAGAGCTTTCTCATTGATTGAGATCTTTTTCTCCATATCCCTTCTACTGTTTTTCCGACAAAAAGAAATCAAAATGAATTAAGATGCAACAATAAAATCAAAATATCATTTTTTGGCATTAAAACAAATCCAATCAAATTCTATTTGAATAAATAATTAAAAATAAAATATAAGCTCTCTATTTATGCCTAGAATGGTTTAATTGGCCAAGGATATCATTGATGAGCAAATATTCAATTAGAATAGGCTTTGGGCAAATGAAAATGAAGAAAATAAAACTTAGAAATTTGATTTTGTTTTAGAAATTCGGAGTTTGATTTTCTGCCTGATTTTTTACCCAATAAACGACCACATTTGTTAGTGAAACCTCCTCAGAAATTTTCTCCTTGATTTTCTCTTTCCAATGAGTCATCCTGGGCCTCATTTAGCCATGTAAAACTCAATCTATGAGCCTCCAAAGTTGATAAGTCAAATCTAATATAAATCTGGAAATTCTGTTGCTGGACTAAAAATCAAAATTTTAATTAAAAATTTAATCTTAAATTAACCTCTAATTATCTAATAATTAATCCTAATTTATTTGTTAATTATAAACTAAACTAATTATTTAATAAACTATTTATTAATTAATATTAATCTAACTAACAAATATAAAACAAATTAATCTAATAATTAATTTATAATTTAATTTAATTAATTATATTTTATATATTAACTAGTTTAATTAATTTTAAAATTAATTATTTTAATTATTCAAATTTTAAATTTAATATATTAAATTAAACTAAACTAACATTTCATTAATATTGACACTATCCTAACACACTAACACTATATTAACTCAACACTAACGTACTACTAAGACTAACACTATTCTAACATAAAATTAAAACAATACCTACTACTAACACTAACACAATACTTAACTTACTAACACTATATTATTCCATCAACGTAAAACTCACGAATGGATTAAAAAAAAAACTTATGAAAGACCACATGCCTTTGTTTTTCGGCAATCGGGGATCGGGGAAGCAAAGTCATCGGGGTTTCATATAGATGCATCCATTGAAAACTCCCGATGCGATGTTTCAATGATTTTTATTATATTTTTTATTTTTTATATAAATTTGTTTTTATATTAAATTTTAATTTAATTAATTTAATTATATAATAATTAATTTAATTAATTTAAAATTTAATGTTAAAAATTAGTTTTTTTTTTTTTAGTTTCATTTTAATGATGTTTAATGAAATTATGAAATTATCTAAAGTGTATTTTTCTTATCTAAACTACAGTCATTTTGATAAAAATGAACTACAGCCACTTCGACATTTTAGATTTTTTCGAGATTAGTAATTTATTTGAAAATTGGAAAATTTGAATAAATGACTGAAATCCCGATGCTTTATGATTTGGCTGTATAAGTAAAAATAAAAATTGTTAGTAATAACTAACTAGGAGTTAATATTTAAACTAAATGCATTATTGAACTACGCATTTTTTAACCCAGGCGACATACTTGATTAGACTTCAAAAGAGTGCCATTTACAAACCGGTTGACCAAATAAGGCGAAACAAGCATCAACAGGAAGCTTATAAAAAATTTATTTCAACCAAGCAATCAAAACAAAAATCTAAAGAAGATGAAAAATCAATAAAATCATGAGGTAATCAACTTAATAAAAATCTTAAAAGGCACATAGCCAAAATTTTATAGAAAGGGTCCCCATTATTTGATGTGAACAAGTTAAAAATGGGGGAGTTGTTGTACTGTACAACAATTGGTGATTCACTGGAAGAAACAGTTATCTCTATTTGATATGAATGAGATTTTCTCATAATTAAAATAAAAATAATTAAATAAGAGAAAATTATTTTTGGAATGTTTGACTAGGTTCATTAATCTGAATAAAAACAAAAATCATCTTACTGTAATTTTCTTGAAATTCCTCATAAATTAAAATATTTCATAACTCTATATCAGTCCTTAATTAGTTGTAGAGATAAAGTAGGGGTCATTTTACGGCTTAGCTTTTAAAATGTACTCATTTGTCACAGGTAGAGCCACTGCTGCCAGCAAACTTATATAGTCTTGACAGGGTTACATTTTAATCATGAATGATTCAGAATCCCATCTATTTAAGAATTATTGACCTAGAGATAAATCCATTAATATATGTTTTTTTTTTATTAATTTTTTTTTTTGAGTTCTTAAAAGCCATTGTCCTGGTTCAGTAGCCAGATAGTTGACAATGCCATTCACTAGTTATAATTGGACTGAACAAGCTAGCTCGTGATGAGACCCCTTGTCTTATAATTGTTTGCATTCATAAGCCATTACCTTGGTTTGTTTAGCAGTGTTGTTAATGTCAGCCTATTTTTCCCTTATGATCATGGTAAGCAAGCTCGTAATGAAACTTCTTATCTTTTAAGTTTAAATATATTTTTGGATTACACTCTAGAAAAATAAAACTCTTTTGAACAGGGAGAATCATTGACTCCTTAAGAGTTCAGAATGAAAATTTTAGAGTTAAAAGTGCTTTGCTATAAAGTGTCTTTACTTGGTTAAAAATAACTTTTCTTGACTAATAATAGAATTTTGAAAGATATTAATAAAATATTGAAATCTCAAAATAATTACAATTTTGATGAAAAAGAAATTTCTCAAATTTCATGATACTTCGTCAACTTCTCTTGTTTTGTAATCACTTCCTTAAGTATGTCTACTTTTATAATAAGAAAAACAAACCTTATTAAGAGATTTTAAGAAAAGGCTAATAGTAAACTATTAGCAATTTTTTCCCTATGTATGCCAACCATTGTTAGGTAACAAGAAGACCTTCCATATAAATCATGGAAAAGTCACCAAAATCAAAACTGAAAACCAAAGGAAAAGAATTATTAAGCTAAAGTGAGAAAAGAAATCAGCAAACAAAAATAAAAATGAAGAAATTTTAAAAGTGAAAAGGAAAATCCTAATTTTGAAACACAAACTCTAACAAGAATGTTCATACTAATGTCTCAACAAAATGAAGTAAAAGAAAATAATCATGTAATCATTCATTCTTATGTCAAGATCCTGAAAACTTATACCTTGTAGGGTTGTAAGTGTTTTAGGCTTTAGATAGTAGTGATCATAAAATTCAGCCACAATGAAAATTTTCTGTCTGATATCAATCTTCTTGTTTCAAAGCATTATCTTAATCATTTTGTAATAAAAGGAATGCTTTAAAGAAATAGATTAAAGGTTCAAAAAATTCCTAGTGTAATTGTTTCAACGAAGACTATTGCTGCTTCTTGAAAAATAAAACCATGAAAAGAGCATAGGGCTTCCAAAATATAATTTGGCAGATGATTGAAAGCTTTTATGAAGAGATGCAAAATAGATTCAAATATCAACATAATTTAAAAAAAACAAAACCGAAACTAAAGTAATGAAATAGAAATTAATGAAAGTGGGTACATGAATCTTACCGTTGGATAATTGCATTTGATCTTACCTGAAGGTATCAATTTCTCCAATAATAGTTGACTTCTTCTTTTAGTTGACATTTAAAAATATGAAGAAGGCAAACTAATCAAAATCCTATAACCCAAAATCATTATTTATTTAAACTAAAGCAAGCAGTAAACTGTAAAAAACAGAATGCTTTGTGTTCAAGGGAATTGAAAATAAAACAAATGCATCAGAAATGAGATTGAGAATTTGCAGTGATGAATGTTCTCATAATATTATAAGTTTTATATAAATTCCATGATTTTTATAAATTGTTCAGAGTTAAGACCAAATTTAAGATAATGAAATTTAAAATAGAAAGGTCTTTAATTTCATATTTAATTATGGAATTATTTAAAACTGAAATCGAAATGATTTGAACATGCTGCAAATTTGTTATCAATTTCTTTAATATCATAGGGATTACCCAAGATTGCTTTTAAATTAACACAATGCCTTATCGGATGATTCGTATTGCATGTAGAGGGATGTGTTGGAGTTTATCACATTTGAAATTGCAATGGCAAATCTGTGATATGAAAACATGCGATGGAGCGATCATACCATTGATGAAATGTTATATTTAGGATAGGAGACAGTCATGTTGCAAATTTCACATCGCACACCACATTTCGCGATTTGTATTTTGTACATTGCACATTGCGCATCGCAGATTTGGAATAATGACATGACCATGAATAAAAATACGATGAAGTGATTATGATATCGGAAATGCGATGGATATAATAATCGGTGATGAGCGAAGAGAAAAAAGCAATGAAAAATCGGCGATTAGTAAAAAGCGATGAGCGATGAGCAATCAACGATTAATAAAAAGCGGTAGCGATAAGCAATTGGTGATGAATTATCACATCGCAACTTTTAAAATGAGCACACAATAATGTGTTCAATTTTTCTCCCAATTTGCGATTTGTGATTGGACTTATCGCATCGTAGGTCTTTTTAAAATTAATCCTTGACTAATTTAATAATTTGCGATTGCGATTAGAACTTTATCGCATTAGAGTTTTTGCAAATAGATATATCAAAATGAGGTCTCTCCGATTTGCGATTGCCAATTGGGTTCATCGCATCAGAACTTTTTAAAAGTTTACCTTTTAACCAATTGTGATATGACTTTACCAATTCGCGATTGCGATCAAGTTTTTATCGCATCGGATTTTTTTAAATTGAAGAATTAACCTTATGCCTAATGCGACATGTGCGTTTGTGATCTGATCTATCACATCAGAATTTTTGTGATGGAATTTTTTTTTTAAAATTTATTCCAATGAGATATGCGATTTGGTATTTTATGGAAGATTGAATGAGGTAACACATCGAAGGTCTTGCATCAAAAATCAAGTTGAAACATTTCAGACATGAATCTAGCGATATTGTTTCAAATTTCATTCGGGTTTTCTAATGAATGAAAGTAAAGTTAAAGAATGCTCAAATTCTAATGAATCCCAAAATAAAATTTCCCTGAACCTGTTGCAAATTTGAAATGGGTTTGCTTCTTACTTCAAGTTTTTGAAAAAAAATAAAACCTGGAAGGAAATTGTCTATGGATTTTACCTTACGAATCTTCCAATTCTTCCTTTGATTTATCAAAATTCTAACTTTGTTCAAACTCATCTCCTATTTATTTTAAATCGGAGTGTGTAATCAGCCTAAATAAAATATGTTTATTCATGTTCAGGAAATCTGAAACTCATAAAATTCACCAGAAATAAATATGAAAATAGACTTCCCTTTGAATTGTAACAGCAATTTGTTACTTCTACTCATTCCAAATTAACTTGAGAAAAATATGTATTGTTATAGTGACTGTTTAATAATGCCTTTAGTAAATAAATATGATGCATGTTGCAGCATTAGATAATAAACTAAATATCAAGATGGGATAAAGCCACTAATTATGGAAAAGATATCAACACAGATTTAAATTTGTGCACCCAGCAAAATGGACATCCTTAAAGTCATTTTAACAAATTTCGAAGAAGATAATATGAACTTCATGGAATTATAAAAAAAATGTTAGATTGACTAATAATGATTAAATTGGTATTAAGCTTATAATAAACAGTCATACATTTCATGGGATAATGAGATCATGAAGCTTTATATCCTCAAAACCTTTAACAAATATTTTTTAGAAGAAAATCATATGAGGAAATTTCGAAATAGATAAAAGTGGCTTTGAGGTGATTGGTGCAAAGTGAAACCGCAATGGAATTTAGTCAAGACATTATTTAAAATAGGCAAAGTAGAGATATTGCTGCAATAAATTTTGATTTAAAAATAAGAAGCAAGAATTAGAAATTTTCTGATAAGAGGTAATATTTCCCTGAAAATGTATATGATATTAGAAGGGTTGTTTACTCACTTTTTTATTTTCAGAACTATTAAAAATAAATTAACTACATAAAACAAACAAACTAAATTAATTCTACTTCTATTCTAACCATATAGATGAAAATGACTAGGTATAGTCACATTTCCAATGTAACCACTCTCTCATTTTAATTCCTACATATATGTACAGTTCAAATGTTAGTAATAAAAATAAAAATCTAATTGAACTAAGAAAATTAAATTTAAAATCAGAATGTACAATTATTATTAACAACTTACTTTCAATCACCTTCTTTTGAAATGTCTTTTCCAATTGAATTCCAATTGGATCATAGAAATCTGGATGGGTTTCTATTAAGAATTGGAAAATATTTAAAAGAGGAGATGACGGGCCAGATTGCGGATATGAGCTTTTAAATTCAAAGGCCTAAAAAAATTTGTTAGTTTATGTGTAAATGTTAAACTATTAACAATCTTCCATGAAGTGAAACATTCCAAGAGATTTTCAAACGAGTTAATGAAAAGTGGATAGAAATCTGTCAAATAAGATGGAAAATTATCAATTGGATTAGATTGTTGGCCAGATTGTAAAAATACATTCTCTTGTTGACACTGCCTTTGGGAAAATAGAGGCTTTTGATAAAACATTAGCTTTGATTGAAATTGAAATATCAATAGCTTTTGATGTTCATGATTATGTTGTAGCCGCTACAACACCACCCAAAATTTTGGGTATATTCAAAATTTCAGGTCCCCCTCCTCGCTTAGCCGTTAAGGTTGGCCTTTAGACAATGACATCCTTGTAACCTATCCCAAGCCCCTCGTGAGCCTTCTCACCATCATGACGAGATACTCTTACCGCAACCGCGCCATGTGTAAAGGGATCACCATGCATACATTCGAATGGAAACCTTTTTGTGTATTTACATTAAAAGCTCTTGCACCATGGATTGTTTAGGCCTTCGGTTTGGGTGCTTCACCAAGCTCATAATCTGATGTTAATTATTTGGGGATATCGTTCTATAAAGGTTAACTGTAAAAAATTGACAATCTAAATGTTTCATGCAGGTCAATCCCACGGATGATACACCAAACAATGTCATCACCACACCGATGAAAAGGATAAGAGTAGTGCGAGCTGAAACAGGAGAAGTGGAAGACATGTATCACATGTATGCAAGGAACAAGACCATGCCAGTCAAGGGAGCTTTCAGTCACAGTGGAAGCTGTCAATCTGCGCAATGAGCCAAAGTTTTTTCCTAGCAAGCAAGAGGACCCTTTTCAAAGAAAAGGAGGTGGGATAAGGAATATTGCTATGAAATCCAAAGATCATCAAAAGAAGGCCGCAAGTCGCAGATCTACTTGAGGTCGCAAGTCGCAGGTCCGCTAGAGGTCGCAAGTCGCAAATTTGCTTAAGGTCGCAGGTCACCAATTTCCTCAAATCGCAGGTCGCAGATTCCCACAGGTCGCTAGGTCGCATAGTTGCACTCCCTATTAAAAGCTCGACGACACGACCCAGCAACCCAGCGACTAGGTCGCAAGGTCGAAAAATCATGGCAAGTCGCAGGTCGCAGATTGTTGGGGGTCGTAAGTCGCAAGGTCCAGTCAGGTCGCAGGTCGCAAATTTCCTCAAGTCGCAAGTCACAGATTTCCTCAGGTCGCATAGTCGCACTCCCTATTAAAATCTCAATGACGCGACCCAACGACCCAGCGACTAGGTCGCGAGGTCGCAAAATCATGGCAGGTCGTAGGTCGCAGATTGTTGGGGGTCGCAAGTTGCAAGGTCCAGTCGGGTCGCAGGTCGCATCAGTGGCCCAGGTCGCAAGTCGCAGAATAGACTGGGTCACAAGGCAGCCCAATAGTCGGGAAAG